>JACEFZ010012208.1:0-10677 GCA_014155875.1 Cepaea nemoralis
GGGGGGGGGGGAAAATGAAAAAGGGGTTTTTTTTCAAAAAAAAGGGAGAAAAAAACTCTGGGGGCTGGGGGGGGGGAATAAAAAAAACCGGGGGGGTTGGGGGGTGGGAGTTATGCTGTGCTAGGGGAATATACGGTGTTGGGGTGGGAGTTATGCTGTATTGGGGGAATGTACGGTGTTGGGGTGGGAGTTATGCTGTGTTGGGGAATATACGGTGTTTAGGGTGGGAGTTATGCTGTGTTGGGGGAATATACGGTGTTGGGGTGGGAGTTATGCTGTGTTGGGGGAATATACGGTGTTGGGGTGGGAGTTATGCTGTGTTGGGGGAATATACGGTGTTGGGGTGGGATTTATGCTGTGCTGGTGGAAAATACGGTGTTGGGGTGGGAGTTATGCTGTATTGGGGGAATACTCGGCGTTGGGGTGGTGGCAATAGATGGGTGATGAGGTAAGTACGTGGCACTGGGAGAATTATACGGCGCTGGGAGGATACGCTGTGCTCGGGGCAAAAGGGGGGGGGGTGGAGGAGGGGGTAGACTATGCGATACTCGCGATTACATGTTGCTGAGGAATACCCGGTGCTGGAGAAATACCCGGTGCTAGAGGAATACCCGGTGCTAGAGGAATACCCGGTGCTAGAGAAATACACAGTTTTGAGGAATACGTTATGATGCTAGGGGAATGACGCGGTTTTTGACCCCACTGCACTTTACGCTGTCCACTGTTCCTACTGTCTTTATCTCTGAAACCCACTGCAGTTAGCATTGTCCGCTGTTCCTACTGCTTGCCCCACACCGCATTTAGCATTATTAGCTGCTTGTACTGTCTTTATCTCTGGGCCCCAATGCAGTTAGTACAGTCCACTACTACAACTGTCTTTATCTCTGGGCCCCAATGCAGTTAGTACCACCCAATTGCTGCTACTAACTATCACTGTCGTTGAACCCCACTGCAGTTAGTACAGTCCACTACTACAACTGTCTTTATCTCTGGGCCCCAATGCAGTTAGTATCACCCAATTGCTGCTACTAACTATCACTGTCGTTGAACCCCACTGCAGTTACTACAGTCCACTACTACAGTTGTCTTTATCTGTGGACCTTTTGCAAGTAGCACAGTCCGTAGCTACAGTGTCTTTATCTCTGGACCGTCCACTGCTACAACTGTCTTTATCTCTGGACCTTACGCTGCTACAACTGTCTTTATCTCTGGACCCACTGCAGTTAGCATAGTCCGCTGGTACAACTGTCTTTATCTCTGGACCCACTGCAGTTAATACAGTCCACTACTACAAATGTCTTGATCTATGAACCTTTCTGCAGTTAGCACAGTCCGCTGCTGCAACAACTGTCTTTATCTCTGGACCGTCCACTGCTACAACTGTCTTTATCTCTGGACCCACTGCAGTTAGCATAGTCCGCTGGTACAACTGTCTTTATCTCTGGACCCACTGCAGTTAGCATAGTCCGCTGGTACAACTGTCTTTATCTCTGGACCCACTGCAGTTAGCATAGTCCGCTGGTACAACTGTCTTTATCTCTGGACCCACTGCAGTTAATACAGTCCACTACTACAAATGTCTTGATCTATGAACCTTTCTGCAGTTAGCACAGTCCGCTGCTGCAACAACTGTCTTTATCTCTGGACTGTCCACTGCTACAACTGTCTTTATCTCTGGACCCACTGCAGTTAGCATAGTCCGCTGGTACAACTGTCTTTATCTCTGGACCCACTGCAGTTAGCATAGTCCGCTGGTACAACTGTCTTTATCTCTGGACTGTCCGCTGCTAAAATTTACTTTATCTCTGAACCCACTGCAGTTAGCACAGTCCGCTGCTGCAACAACTGTCTTTATCTAGGGACAGTCCGCTGCTACAACTGTCTTTATCTCTGGACCCACTGCAGTTAGCACAGTCCGCTGTCACAGTGTCTTTATCTCAGGACCATCCGCTGCTACAACTTGTATCTGCTTAACCCGCTGCAGTTAGCATCCTAAGCCTAAGCTGCTGCCTCTTACCTATATCTCTGGACCTTGTTAGAGTCATCATCCACCGCTGCCACTACTGCCCTTATCTCTAGACCAACTAATACCATCCGCTGCATCTACTGCCTGTAGACAGGATCCGCTGCTTTTACTACCTTTATCTCTGGAACTGAACTCGTTAAGAGCCGGAAAATTCAGATTGGAACCCATTTAGCCTCTATGACCCTTCACGCCCAGTTAACTAACTTATATGAATGGTCACTTAGGATAATAGCATTACTTTGCGCATTTCTCCACCACATTTGCCAAGCACTCAGGCGGGGAATTAATTGGGAGTCTGGACTATTACTGGGTTATTTGTCAGCCTCTCCAGCTGATTGAAAAATGGAACGTGTCCGGCGTCCCCAGGCTTGATTCCTGAGCAGAGGCTTGTCCTGGCAGAGTAGAAGATGATAGGGTAGGTATATTTGTTTACAGGTTTACAGGCATCATCATGATCATCATGATCATCATGATCATCATCATCATCATCATCATCATCATCATCATCAAATGCCATGCCAAGTGACGTAGGCGTTCATGTCTCTCCACATGTCTCAGTCTTTGGTGTTTTGGATCAACTCTACTGCTGTTATTTCTCCATACCACCGTTTTAGTCCACTCAGTATCATTTCTCTTGGTCGGCCTCTGCCTCTCTTCTCATCACATGACCAAAGAAAGCTGCTTGTCACTTTCTTATTGTTGTATATAATGTTCTAGTTCCATTAGCCTCTTTCAGGCAATCGTGGTTAGTTACTCTGGCAGTCTACGGACTTCGCAACATTCGTCTTAGAAACCACATCTCTGTTGCTTCCAAGTTCTTTCCAATTTGCTCATTAACCTTCCTAGATTCACTGCCATACAGCAAAATATGTTCCATATAGCACTTCAGCACTCTCTTTGTTACATAGAATAATGATTTACCTTACAGTATTTACGACTGAACAAAAAATTCAGCCTTGTTCAACCTGCTTCTTTAGCGTTGGTTATAATTACAGGCTTGGTTATATTTTCCCACTGTGTTCGTCGGGTACGGTTTGTTCTTTTGGTGCTCACGCTAACCGGTAATTGCTTTTCTGCGTTGAGTTGGTCCTGATGAGGTTTGGTCCTGAGGAGAACCTACCAGATTCAGTAGCCGATTCCGAACATCGAAGCTCTTATGTGCTGCTGCGTTGGTTGTCTGATTTCCTGTGAACATAGCGTAATTTTCCCTTGGCAGATCTTGTTCTGATGTGACTTATTTGTGATCTCCGCGAAAACTATAAGCCCCTCTACCAAGCGGCGGCCGTTCCTGAGAGGTGTGGAAACCGCCTCCAGCTCAGAGAGTATCGGATCAGTTCCCATCATAGAACTAGGATTATTTCTAATAACCATTAATATAAAATTACGTCACACAAATCTCTGATCTATTGGGCAGTGAGATTGAATACTTAGTCTGGGGTAAGGACGAAAAACAGAAGGTCTCGTGTGCACATTAAAATCCTACCGCAGTCGGAAATAGCAAAGAGTAGGCCACCAAGCTATCTCTCTGCCAACATTGTTAGGACCGAAAGCCTATCCACGAGTAGACAGAGCTCGTTATCTTGGATGGAATCTGTCTAGAGCAGTGGTTCTCATCATGTAGGAATCCACCCCCCCCCCCTCCCCGGGTTGGGGTGAGGTGGGATTTTGGGGTTTCCAGGGGGAATTAAGATTATTTCAAGATCGCGTTAATGAAAGAACCTATTACTTGATATTGTTTTTCCCTCCATACTTTACGTTTCTGTACTTCTCGCTCTTCTGAAATTCGTTTTTATAACGTAAGTAGACCTGCAAATCACGTTGTATACAGACGTCTAGACTTGTTCTAGTATGTGTTATTACATTTAACTTCCATTTTTACGTATACTGTGTAGGGGTCAGGGGGGATTTACAGGTGAGGAAATACGAAAGGGGGGTGGTGACATTCTGAACAAATGGTGAAGGGGTGCATGGGCCAAAAAAGGTTGAGAACCACTGATCTAGAGGCAGGAAACCTGACACAAGTCCAAGCCGAAGTCGGTCACACTGACCTTTGAGGTGATTACATTGGTCTAGACGCACATCTTTCGAAAAGGGAACGAAAAGAAGAGACCAATCCTTCTGCCTACGTTATCTTCTCTGTTAACAGATTCTTCGACAGATTTTTATCCCCCCTTGACGGCTTCAGTATTCCCTTTGCTCAAGTGTATCAAGAAGAGAGACAATCAGAAATATAGAAAAGCATGTCTAAAGTGGGGGTTATAGCAGCGCTAGATTTAATCAGAAAAGAGCAAGTTAAATGGTTTGAGCATATAACTAGGTTACCAACTAACAGTATAACACAACAAGCAATGACGTACAGACCAAAATGAAGCATAGGACGAAGCTGACCATGTAAACCATAGGGAATAACATAGTCCATGGGAATCTTCTACCATAAGCGGGCACTCTCCCGCTGTTTATGCTTTACCTCGACACCGCAAGAGTACAAGAGGAACAAGATGGGATGATGAGGAGAGAGATATTCATGTTAAATAATGTAAAAGTTTTTCAGTATTTTAGTATCCATAGAGGTTGTATCTCCCTCCCAGACATTTCGCTCTTGGCTAACACAATTTCTATGATTCAGTATTTCCCATCTCTTGACAGGTATCCACTTCACCAGTCATCTGTTTTCATTTGCACCAGCCTGTTTTCCCACTCCATCAACGTTTTTCTCCGCGTGACACGTTTTGTGCCTATAATACTTTGACATTCTTTCCAACAATAAACAGATGGAGTTTTCTCCCCTCCGGCACAACCTATCGGCTGCTTCTCTACTTACACACAACCATTATCCAGAGAACAGTTTCAAGGCCATAACGAATTTTCAGTAGCCTTGAAATTCTCAAATTTGTGTCTTTGATTTCGCCTTGTATCATCGGGGCTGTAATCTTCTTCTGCCCTTTAACTCCCTCCCCATGGAACATAGGAACTCAACCACCTCACGCCAAGCTCTCATATCTTTTACTATCTCCGGCAGCTTTCTTCATTCACCTCTAATTCTCTTCTCCATGTAGTTTTAGATCGCCATCTATTTCTTATGCTCCGTGTGCTCCAGAGAAAGGATTTTTCAGTTATGAAATTACCGGGTTTTCCCAAATGTATGTCCTATATAGGGCCAGTGTCTTTTGCTCACCTCTGGATTCACTGGAATGTGTTCAGTTTTCTCTCCAAGCTCCGCATTAGTGAATCTGTAACACCATTTTATCCCGTCTATGTTGCGCGGACGCCGGTCTCCGTGGAAAAGGTGATTTGGACGCGGTTTGTGATCCCGTGTACCCGCGTCCGAAACACAGCTTCGCGCGATTTGGCAGCAGACCGCGTTGCGCTGGTTTTTTAACGAAATGGTATGGGTGTCGGTCGTTGAGAAAGCCAAATGCTGGTGTTGACTGCAAACGTCCTGTAAAGGATATACAACTAACTTTATGCTGCGCGGGCAGGGCAGCATTTAAAGAATAATTTTAGTTTAATAGTAATTTTTTGTTTGTGTGTGGTCCAGTGTGTGTGTCTGACTCATAAAGCAGTATAAACTTGACGCTAGAGTTACATATTGAAATAGATTACGACTATTTGTTCTGCCAACTGTATTCAGTATCTAACAAATACGCCCATTCAGTACAACTTGTGTGTCGTGTTTATACATGACATGTCTCTCCATAAATCTAGCACTGTGAATGCCCTATTTTATTATTCTTGGGACATAAATGTGACAGTTTCTCTTTGCGTTTCTCTTCACTGTAAGACATTTCATCGTCATCGTTAAGTGCCTTGCCGTCTGACGTGGGCGACCATGCTTCCCCACATCTTGCGATCTTCAACGGCATGTAACGATTCATGTTCTATACCTGTTGGTACCAGGACAGTATGATGTCAAGACCTTTTCTTGCTGTCTTCCGCTATCTTTCCTTCCACAAATATGTCCACTTGTCACAGCGTGTTCCAGCGTTTCTCTTCCCATGTAGAATGCTATACATTCTTATGCTGGCAGTGATTGTCATTAGCGTAAGACAATGGCGAGACAGTATGTACCAAAGAGCAAGATTAAATCAAATAGACTCATTTACATACCATGAAGGGATGTCGAGTATGTGATATTGTTGGCTTATATTTTTCGGAATCAAACGACACGATGTGATAATTGTATTTACTCCCTTAGATAAATCTGTGACACCCGATGTTGTATGTGCCGGGAAAATATACTGCCGCAGCTAAGGATTGAACCTCGGACCACTAACCATCACGCTACCATGACTCTTGAGAATAATCTTGTCGAAATACACTACACGTCTGGTAGCTATTTGTCAGTCTACGTGAATTTCACATATGTACTCGGGGGTAGAAAAATGCAGGTGCCCGGTCGCCATAGCGCCTGAAAATTATTACCTGGCGCCTGCATTTTCCCTCATTTGCTTAGCCCGTATTTGCACAATTAAATAAGCTGGCGCCTGAGAAAATGGGGCTGGCTCCTGAATTATATTTATTTGTTTTATCTCTGTATACTACATTTCAAGAAATAAAGTCAGTACTGCCATTGAAGACAGCGATGTTTCCCATTCCTCTGAGAGCCGCGGTAGCGTAGAGGCAAGACGTTTGTCTGCCTGCCCAGTTGATGTGAGTTCGAATCCGTATCAAGGCGGCAAATTTTTATTTTCATTGACCTGGGTTAACTGGATGACCCTGCTTAAAATGGGTACCAGGAAGTGTCTTGGGAAGTAAGGCTGCCAGCGTGACCACATCACCCACTGAGTGCCGATTGGTCCATTAAATATGGGTTTAACACCATATGACCAATACGCTTGAAGACATGTAAAAGGCTCCTTTACCTTTTAGTATGTACATATTTCAACTTAACGTATGTAGACATCTCAACCTAAGGTATGTAGAGATTTCAGCTATATACTGTAGAGATTTCAGCTATATTCTGTATATTCTGTATATACTCTTCGGCCGAAGGTCCTAGGGCAGTGGTTCTCAACCGGTGGGAATTTTGGGGTTTCCGGGGGGGGGGGGGGATGAAGATTATTTCAAGATCGCGTTAATACAAGAACCGATTACTTGATCTTGTTTTTCCCTTCATACTTTACGGTTGTGTACATCTCACCCTTCTAAAATTCTTCTTCTTCTTCTTCGTTCATCCAGAGTTTTTTTTTCCGGACGTGATTGAGTTGTGCCTGTTTACAGCAGAGCTGCGTTCTTGCGCCGTTAGGCCGACACATCCGACTTATGCGGGCATTTGTTGACCGGGTTAACCTTCCCGGGGGTTTCTTAGGACGTTAGACTCTCACTGTTGTGGTGTTATCTCCCATCCCAGCTGGCCCATATAGAACAGCCAAAGGCATCCTGGTCGGCCCTCAAGGGAAGGCAGGGGCAGACCATGGGCATTCCCCGCCATCCAAGGAGGCTTCCATAATTGCAGAGCCAACACACCGCTCTGGTACTGGGCTCACCCAAGGAATCGTCACGTCCTGCACATGGCTGCTTAGCCTCACTTCCGTATATTGGGCCTTCCGTTCACCATAGGCTGTTCTTCCAGAAGCCAGAAGAATGCAGTTTGCAGATGACATCCACACAGTGAGCTTTCGATTCGGACTTTCCACGTAATGGATTTGCTATCCAAGCAATATTCCATTTTGTGCCACTAGGACACTTTTTCCACCTTTTTTGAAGCCCACACAGTGAGCTTTGGATTCGGACTTTCCACGTAATGGATTTGCTATCCAAGCAATATTCCATTTCATGCCTCTGGGAGGCTTGTGTAACCGACATGCCTGTGGTATGAAGTGTGGCAGTCTAAATACTTCTTCATGTACATTTAAATGTCAACCTGAATACAGTTAAAGTAAGCTGCAGTCGACTTGAGCTTGTTGATATTTCCATAGAGCTTGTCCTCGAATGAAGCAGGTGTGGGCCAAAATATCTTTCTCTGTTCTGCATATATTGGGCACTCTTGCAGCAAATGTTTAGCTGTCATTTTACCAGTTCCACAATTACATTCATCTGTATCTCCTATCTTTAGTTTGTTGAACAAGTGGTATTTCAACCTGTTGTGTCCTGTGCGGAGTCTGAAGATTGCTACTTGTTCTCTTCGGTCGAGTTTGTAATATGCATCATCCTTCTGGTGGCCTGGATGCTCTGATTCCCATTTGGTTCTATAAGTGCTTTTTATCAACCTCTTTGCCTCATTATAGGTTATGTCTATGTCAGGCTGTGGTAGTCGTCCGCCCTCTTTTGCCAGTCTGTCAGCCTCTTCATTTCCAGGTATACTGCAATGTGATGGGATCCACTGTATTACAACTTTTTGTGATTTCTGGCATAGACCATGGAGTGCTGCTCTTAGGTCAGCTATTTCTGTGCTGTTATTGCTCTTCAGTATTGAGACAGCTGACTTTGCATCTGTAAAGATAGCTATTTGCGTCTCTTTATTTTCCTCCATCAAGAGCATTTCTGCTGCAGTTTTCAGAGCCTCTACCTCCGCTTTGAAGTTACTTGAAAACTTTCCAGTTGCCACTGAATGTGTTTTTTTCACTCCATTTTTTAAATTTAGGAGAATTCCTCCTCCTCCATTCTCTACTGAATTTTTGGCTGATCCATCTGTATATGCATGGGTCCAATTGCTGCTTGGGTAATGTTCTTTTATGTAGTTTAGGGTTATTTCTCTTCTTTCGGTTTCATGCTGAGTGTTCTTTTTCTCAATACCAGGAATGTTTTCTATCATCTCAGGCAGTTGCTGCTGTCTCCAAGCTGGGAACTTGTCTGCATTGTAAATGGGTTTGACTGTTGATATGTTAAGTATGGGATCTGCCCTAATCTTTCGTTTTGCAGTTTCTACAAAGTTGCTACGCTTCAGTCTTCCCTTTCCAAAACCACTAAACCTTTTATACATAGGGTGGTCTGTCAATCTTCTAAATTTTTCTGCTTGTTGCTGGGCTCTGCTATCTCTTCTATCCTGCATTGGTTGTAAACAAGTGATCTTTTCTAGTTCACTAATAGGCGTTGTCTTCAGGCTTCCAGTTATGATTCGCATTCCTTGGTTTTGGACTCTACTTATTTTGTTAAAGTTTGACTTAGCTGCTGTTGCCCAAGCTGCAATGCCATATTCCAGTACTGGCCTCACTGTCGTGTCCTCCTTTAAAGTGTCGTCCCTGGAGTGAGGAGATCCGACACCCACATTATAATATTATTTTTTTTTCCCCTCAATATTCTGGAGAATCCACCAGCTTCCGTCCAACACACTCCATCAGCCTATGGACACCTTTTCCTATCACTCTCACACTGTCGTACTATGCCCCCTTTTCATACTTCCCCAACGCAACATACTCAACAACTCTTGCTTCTAGAAATTAATAACGATTAATTTATTAAAATAAAAGTGTAACGTGTATGAGACGTGTATGCGAAGAAAATGAGTGACGTGTTCTATAAAGTGTGTAGACTCTGTCTCTCAGACATCAACTCAGTCAACTGATCACAGCAAAGATAGACCACAGCACGTTACGTCAGAACAAGTACGTCTCACCCGTTGCCGGAACCATCTTGCCGGATAATGCTTTGCCTCTGTAGACCTCTGGTAATCCAATTTCATGAACATCCGAAATAGACACCGGTGGTATTAAGAGTTAATCAGGGACCGGTTGCACTCTACACAATGTCCGTTCCTAATGTTCCTAAACAAACTGCACAAGTCCTTTGTAGTGTGTACACAGTTAGTTAGTTAGTTAGTCGACAGATCATCCTCGTTGCACATCGAACCATTCAGTCCATAAGTGCTAATTACTAATGTTAATTGTTACTGTACTGGATCCTCACTCGTGTCTATCTAGCCTCAAGTATAATGTCTTGTGTTCTATTACACGAGATTATATAACACTAGGTAACTATTAGACTGTTCTCATTTAGTTATTACTGCCTTGATGCTGTATGGTGCATCTGTAATCATCACTATGTGTGGTGAATCAACGTCCTTTTAGCTTTTAGTTGCTTTCTGTATGCAACGTTATTGACTCTTGAACTGGTGTTCTTCAGAATGGGTTTTTTAAGTCTTTCCCAAAACTTGTTGAGTTTCCTTGGATCTGGTAGGGAACCTTAAATGGCACAACTGCAGTCCTATAAATCATATCTACATCTGCCATATAGGCACGTGTAAAATTAAGTCACTAATTAACACACGGTAGATATTATTTCCACTGGCACTGCAGTGCCTGGCACTCCGACTAGAGCATTATTCAAGTCCCCCCTAGTTGATCTCAACTCGAGTTTATATGGCAAACTACCAAAGTTGTCCACGTGACGTTATCCTTTTCGCCCCCACACAGGTGTTATTTGGACATATCAGCCATTTGCAAGAATCTATTTCCTGCTTTAGTCCTGTCAAAGTTGTCAGTAATTGTTAAGATTTTCAAAACAAGCCAGCAAGTTTATGTCTACTTCCAACAAAGCGTTGCACATAACCCCGTCAACTTCTCGAATGTGCCGGAAACCAAGAATTGACAGATGCACTGTTTTCCTGTCTCTCGCTGCCAATTCCGGTTTGTCTCTGACTGTTGACAACTGTCAAGCTTCTGTTCAGTGGTGACAATCCCAGCAGCCATTTCAGTGATGTTTGACTTGTCAAA
>JACEFZ010012210.1:0-11207 GCA_014155875.1 Cepaea nemoralis
CCACCCTACACGCCCACATGCAACGCTCTGTAAAAAACACGCACACAAATACTGAACACACAGTACGCATGTAACAACACAAACAATACAAATGCAACAACTACCCCTCCTGCATTGTAAACTAGGATACTCCTTGACAACCCCCCCCCCCCCCACCCTTTCGAAAATGTTTGGTTTTGATGCTGCTGCTGCCTTCACCGGTCGGTTCTAACAAGTTTTACTGCCATTTTCCTCATTACCAAGTGGTGATGATGGTATTGGTGGGGTTGGAGCTGACAGGTGAAAGGGTGGCAGAGGAAAAAAAAATGGTATACTACCGTCTTGTTGTTGTTTGTACCCGTTTTCCGTTTACCTTTCATTTCAACTGTAAATAGGTTGAAATAAATGTTGTAAAAATTTGCGCATATGTCACCTACACTTCCACATGCAAACGCTCTGTAACAACACGAACAATACAAATGCAAAGTTTTCTTTAACACTCAATAAAAGTTGTAAAAAAAAAAAAAAAAAAATACTTTAAATTAGTAGGACTTAAACCAAAAGTCACTAAACATTCATCGTGGACATTTAGGCTACATAACAACATCTTAATGAGATTTTACAAAACAAACCAGACCACGACACAGCAAATTGTGCTACCACAAGCACATCGAGACAAAGTGCTAAAATTAGCCCATGACTCCCCTTTTGGAGGTCATATGAGATACAAATTGACCAGGTCAATTGTCCTGACACAGTTTTATTGGCCAAAGTTCGACCAAGACATTAAAATATTTTGTACATCTTGTGATATATGTCATAAACTGGTCAAGGGGAATAACCCTACTACATTCTCTGTAAATGGAAAATTGAAACTATTACATGTAAATATGTTGAAACCATACTATGCTAGACAGGACAATGAGACAAATGAACAGACGCAACAAACTGTTGACGGAGACGAAACAATTTCCCAACGGAATGACACCTCGACAAACGAAGCATCGTTAACGACACACGCTTACGACGACGAAAACGACAAAGACATATGGACATTACCGGCAATCTGTGATATTGACAATGACGACAAATTTGACGACATATTGACGATCGATCTCGACGACGACGACAATGACATTGAAGACAATTTACAAACTGTAGCATCTGTGATAAATCAGACAGACATGGACAACACTGAAATCCCTGTGCCAATTATGACTGATGACGGAAGTATAAAGGCCATACATATCTCTGACACTCTGACACAACAACAGCGACGGGACATTTTAACGCTCCTGGACAATTATAAGACGATCTTTTCCAACAAACCTGGACGCACTGATAGAATAACACATTCAATTGTGTTAACAGATCTGAGACCGGTCAAATGTAGACCATATTCTATTCCTCTCCATTACAGATCTAATTTAGATAAAGAAATTTTAGATTTAGAGAAGAATGGTATTATTCAAAAATCTATGTCTCAATATTCTTCACCGATTGTCTTGGTGAAAAAGAAAGACCAGACAATCCGCTTGTGCATCGACTATAGAATATTGAATACCAGAACAACAACAGATGCAGAGCCTATGAACAGTTGTGAAGATCTTATTTTAGACATGGCTCAATCATCCTTATTTTCTAAGACAGATTTAGCGAAAGGATATTGGCAAGTTCCTCTACACCCTTCTTGTAGACATATAACAGCTTTCGCAACACCTCTCGGGTTATACGAATGGCTATATCTTCCTTTTGGCCTAAAGAACGCACCGGCCACATTTGTGAGACTAACAAGATTGTTATTACACGGAATTAATGATGTAGTTGCTTATATTGATGATATATGTGTTCATTCTTCTGATATGACTTCTCACTTACTCACCCTAAAACAAGTCTTCAACCAAATCTCTCTTTTTGGACTTACTATCAAACCTTCCAAGGTTGAAATAGGCTATACACAAATAGACTTCCTTGGTCATAGAATTGCTGAAGGAAAATTATTGACTGATGATAAAATTGTTTCCAAAATCCTTAATCTAGAAGTACCTACCACAAAGAAACAGGTTAGAAGTTTACTAGGTCTGATTAACTATTATTCTAAATTCATTCCACATTGGGCAGAACTCACCTCAATTTTTTCTGATATGTTAACTAAAGATCATCCATCAAAAATTTGTAAAAGTACCAGCTTAGATGATGCAATGTGTAAGTTGAAACATATTTTTTCTAATCCACCAGTCTTACGATTACCCAACATAAATTTACCCTTTATTTTGACCACAGATGCGAGCGCTGTCGCAATAGGAGGATGTTTGATGCAGGAAGTGAATGGCGTTCGACACCCGATCCTCTACGTAAGCCGCAAACTGAAGAAGGCTGAGACTCGTTATGCCACAGTTGAATTGGAGTGTTTAAGCCTTCTGTTCTGTATATTGAGATTATCTAAGTACCTCTTAGGAAGTCACTTTGTGGTCCTCACAGACAGTTCACCGTTATTAGTTCTTAACCATGGGTCGCCCAAAAACAACAGGTTACGAAGATGGTGTCTTCTACTTCAGGACTTTGACTTCGAAATTCGCCATATCAAGGGCACCGATAACTTAGTGGCTGACCTTTTATCACGGCAGACAAATGCGCCAGTCGAATGACTCTGATCACATTGGCCAGTAGCCACACTATAAACTGTGATACTTTTAGTTCGTTACATATATCAGTGTGACTCTACACCTGCTAGAGTACTCTCAGTGATTAGGTTAATTACAACACCCATAAACATACTTGAAGAGCCAGATTGTAAGAACTATACCATCAAATGCCTAAGCTCTAGAACGATTCCAGCAAGAAACAGTAACTAGGTTCAGTTTAACCAATGATATCAACCAGTGAACTATCTCTGAACACTGTAATATTTCATATAGGACAGTGAGAGCAATCCATACTTGCTGTTGCTACAAAGCTTTGCAAACAGCCGAAACAGAACAACACCGACGACAACACTCAAGAGACAGCCATACTAACTTTAACATTCATGGCATAACACACGAACGAAGGGACGTCAACGCGCACATCATCGTTGGAGTTATTTAATTAATTAGTTTACTATTAAATATGTATTATATTTCCATTAATGATGTATATAAATTGTGTTAACCTGTAACTTGTACATATTCTACTTTAATATTTCAGACGGTACCATTCTTTTGCTAAATAACCGTCCTATACAAATGTCTCTAGTTAAATTATAACCTATTTTTCAGTTATCGTACAAAAAGTACGTATTTTCTTAAAGGGCAAATATCGCCTAGCCCATTTTTTCTAAGGGCAATAACGCTTACCTCAACTTTAAATATATATTTTAGCCAATTACTATTGTGAATGACAGATGAATGAATGACTGCGTGAAAGGATTAAATGAGAGAACGATACACTTGGCGGACAAATTGTACGCAAAACGTATTCATTGTAATTTGTCTGCGTCTTCCATGTAAAATTGCATGACTTGTCTAATTTGTCAATACATGTGTAGAACTTAGTTTAGTAGTGAGTTAATTTAGTAGTTATGGTAATATACTTAGGTTAGCAGTTAGGATACATCTAAGCACCACTACTTGGAATACCTAGTCAGGTATTGCACACAGTGCAGTATTACATGATTAAGGTTATCCCAACTCGTGACGCTTGGAATTACACCACGCACGCACGTTACACAAACCTCAAAACTCAACACTATCAATTTAAAATACAGTCACTTTATTAGAAACATCAACTTATTAGTTAACACACTAACAAGCCAACAGGAACGCATGTAGTCTGAGGGGGATAAAAGAACAAGGTAACTACATATTTAGCATTATATAACATACGGGAGTAAAAGTGTATAGAAATACACACACAGATCAAGATTTGAAGGTGTACTTATTTAGCCAAGACTTCGGTCTTGTTAACCCGCTATTATATAGGGGTTATTTGTCTGGGTACCATTTCGGGTACTATGAGAAGGGCAAGTTGTAAATACAACTACTAAAATGCCACGTAACTTCGGTCTGATAAGCATATTTAAGCACACGAGAGACAGGGATCTCTGCACCAAATCAGACAAGTGTTGTATGGTAGAATACATGAGTTTTTAGTGCTAATAGGTAGGTTACCACGTTACTATCCACCAAACTACAAACATCAACTTTATGTGATTCGGTGACAGAATTAGAACAGATCTAATTCCCAACAACAAATCATGTCACGAGGGAGGGGGGATCCTGTCACCGACTCACTTACACATAGAATAGAGGGCTGCAACTCCAGCCCAAGGGAAACCATTGAGTCGTGCAGGACCCGAGCAATCTAGAACCTTCTCGAAAGAGATGGTCACTAAGTCCATGATTCCGTGGACACTGGATGTGGCCCGCCTAATGCGGGGTCCACGAGGAACTCGGACAGAGTTACCGCCCGTGCCGAGTTAGGACACGCGGGGACAGTCAGAGGACAAACGGACTGGAGAGAGACAACAGGGCCTGCCTGAGAGGGACTCATAGATATTCGTAGATATACTTAGGCTAGATAGTGTGCTAGATTGTTGTAGGACAACTATATGTTTGATGATTAACGATCTGTGATATGTATGATAAGAAAGCGCGGGTCTGTTTACCCACTGCGCCAACTGTACACTGTATGTAATAAATATTCTATATCCTAGCGAACAGTGTATTGTTGCCTGTATGAACCCGAACCATTATTTAGATAAGAGTAAGACCATGACAGACCACTGTTAGCTTTCAGTACACCCAGTGGACACTACGAATTCAAGGTCATGCCCTTTGGACTCAGCAATGCACCTAGTGTGTTTACACGCATGATGAGGACTTTACTAGATCCGTTACAGGATCCGTCCATCATCTCATTCATGGATGATATTCTGATTTCCAGTGACAGCTTGGATGACCACTTACAATCATTGGAGAGAGTGTTTAATAGACTCAAGGAAGCAGGGCTTACTGCTCGTCCAACCAAGTGCATGATTGGTTACCAGACTCTGGAATTTCTAGGTCACACCATCACTCCAGGACACATTGTTCCAGAAGAGAAGAACCTGGAGAAAATCAGAAATGCACCTAGGCCAAAAACGAAGAAGGATGTGCGATCTTTTCTCTCGTTGTGTGGGTTCTACCACAAATTTATCCCACATTTCACTGAACTGGGAGCTCCGTTGACGGAAACCTTGAAAAAGGGATTACCGGATCAAATCATTTGGACACCAGAATGTGAGAATGCCTATAGTCAGTTAAAGGAGGCCTTGGTCAGCAAACCTGTATTACAGCTCCCTGACCTTTCCAAACCATTTGTGTTGAGAACGGATGCAAGTGCGATTGGAATTGGAGCCGCTTTGTTACAGGAAGGAAAAGACGATGCTTCGGTTTTGAAACCTGTGGCATACGCAAGTAAGAAACTTCTACAGGCGGAGAGGAATTATTCAACCGTCGAGAGAGAATGCTTGTCCCTCGTATGGGCAGTGCAAAAATTTCAGCCATATTTGTATGGAGTTAAGTTTCGGATTCAGTCGGATCATCAGCCCCTGATGTTCCTGGCGACTTCTCAGAAGCTCAACGCCCGTTTGATGCGGTGGTCGTTGTTACTTCAACCGTATAATTTCACAGTAGAATACATTCCTGGGAAGGAAAATGTTGGAGCGGATTTCTTGTCAAGACACCCAGCTCCTGAAGAAGAGGAATGAATCATCTGGATTTAACTCATTGTGGAGAAGAGTGAGATGGACTACTCTCTTAAGAGGGGGCCTATGTCGCGAGATTGCCATGAGTTAAACAGATAAATATACCGACGTTTGCTGGGCGTGTATTTTCTAGGCCCACAACAGCCGTACTGGAAAAACAGCACAGGTTACATCAGGTCAGCCCATATACACATTTGGTGGTGAGTGAGGAGGAAGTGAGTGCGCTGAATCAGATATCACTTTGACAAGTCATAAACACATCAGACGGAAATGGCTGCTGGGATTGTCACCACTGAACAGAAGCTTGACAGTTGTCAACAGTCAGAGACAAACCGGAATTGGCAGCGAGAGACAGGAAAACAGTGCATCTGTCAATTCTTGGTTTCCGGCACATCGAGAAGTTGACGGGGTTATTTGCAACTCTTTGTTGGAAGTAGACATAAACTTGCTGGCTTGTTTTGAAAATCTTAACAATTACTGACAACTTTGACAGGACTAAAGCCAGGAAAATAGATTCTTGCAAATGGCTGATATGTCCAAATAACACCTGTGTGGGGGCGAAAAGGATAACGTCACGTGGACAACTTGGGTAGTTTGCCATATAAACTCGAGTTGGGATCAACTAGGGGGGACTTGAATAATGCTCTAGTCGGAGTGAGGGCACTGCAGCGCCTAGTGGAAATAATATCTACCGTGTGTTAATTAGTGACTTAATTTTACACGTGCCTATATGGCAGATGTAGATATGATTTATAGGACTGCAGTAGTGCCATTTAAGGTATAACTTATTATAATATATTCGTTATAATTACTTTAGGCAGTAGCCTTGTTAAACTATAGTGTGATGATTAGCACTGTTAGTGGAAACTAGCTAGATTAGGGAAGTGATACTTGGCTCTGTTAGCTAGAATAGATTAGTGAAGTGTTGATAAGCTTTACTAGTTGAGTAATGAAGGATAATTGGGATCCTCCCGTAGGTGTCCCTGGTGGGCGGGGTTCCGCATTCTGTTTGCTGATATTTTTCTTTGTCATAGCCTGATTCGACTCTAGGTGGGTAGCTAATCTGCTCTATGACTAAGTCTAGTTAGCTAAAGATCATTAAGCAAGGTGATAGGCTTACACTCAGCCGAAAGGATCAGTGACTAGTACTATCACCAGATGTGTTGTTTCTATCCTAGGTTCCCTACCAGATCCAAGGAAACTCAACAAGTTTTAAACAAACCCATTCTGAAGAACACCAGTTCAACCATCAATAAAGTGCAGACAGAACGTAACTGAAAGCTAAAAGCAGGTTGATTCACCAAACATAGTGATGATTACAGATGCACCATACAGCATCAGACAGTAGTAACTACCGGAGAACAATCTAATAGTTACCTAGTGTTATATAATCTCGTGTAATAGAACACAAGACATTATACTTGAGGCTAGATAGACACGAGTGAGGATCCAGTACAGTAACAATTAACATTAATGACTGTGTACACACTGCAAAAGACTTGTGCAGTTTGTTTAGGAACATTAGGAACGGACATTGTGTAGAGTGCAACCGGTCCCTGATTAACTCTTAATACCACCGGTGTCTATTTCGGATGTTCATGAAATTGGATTACCAGAGGTCTACAGAGGCAAAGCATTATCCGGCAAGATGGTTCCGGCAACGGGTGAGACGTACTTGTTCTGACGTAACGTGCTGTGGTCTATCTTTGCTGTGATCAGCTGACTGAGTTGATGTCTGAGAGACAGAGTCTACACACTTTATAGAACACGTCACACATTTTCTTCACATACACGTCTCATATACATTACACTTTTATTTTAATAAATTACTCTTTATTAATTTCTAGAAGCAAGAGTTGTTGAGTATGTTGCGTTGGGGAAGTATGAGAAGGGGGCATAGTACGACAGTGTGAGAGTGATAGGAAAAGGTGTCCATAGGCTGATGGAGTGTGTTGGACGGAAGCTGGTGGATTCTCCAGAATATTGAGGGGGGGAAAAAAATAATATTATAATGTGGGTGTCGGATCTCCTCACTCCAGGGACGACACTTTAAAGGAGGACACGACAGAGGGGTATCATGATTGCTTCTCTCCAGGCTTGTGGAACACTGCCTAAGGTCCAGCTGTTATTGAAGATCTGCAACAGCTTTGTTTTGGCCTCTGTTCCTAGGTTCCTGATCATTTCATTGGAGATACCATCAGCTCCTGGTGACTTTCTCATTTTCAGTTTTGATATGGCTAGCTCCAGTTCGCTGATTGTGATGGGTGACTCCAGAACCTCATGTACTATTTCCTTCTGTCCTGTATGTTGTCGTTTCTCTCGAATCTCTTGTTGTTTCTCTGGACTAATTTTGATATTGCTATCTTGTGCGAACGAGTCCGCAAAATGGTCAGCTGCTTGCTTTCTTGTTAAGATTTTTCCATCTTTATGTAGTGCAATTTTTGAGTTTCTCCCTGTGCCCTCGTCATTAAGCTGTTTTATTAGCTTCCACAATTTCCTTGTGTCTCTTTCAAAGTTCAGAGGACTCCGTTTTCTCCTGCCAGCTTTTCCGTCTAGCCTGCAGCTTGGCCCTTTGAAATTTGGCTTTTGCATGCTGGAATTTATTGTGGTGCTCTTGGCTGGGTGTGGCCTCTGCTTGCTTTCTACACACTTCAACATCATTATGCAACTGTTCCAGTTCACTACTCCAGTAGGGTTTATATTGTTTACGGGCTCCTCTTGGTACCTGTTTCTCGCGCTGCCTGTAGTATGCATTTCCCAAACTCTTCAACTGCTTTATTTATGTCTTTCTCAGTGTTCAGGTTTCTAACCAGTATGCTGGTGCGATGCTTGTACATTGCCCAGTCTGCTTTCTTGTAGTTCCACCTCGAGAGGGTGCTGCTTTCACTTACAAGCTCATTTTCTACGGTTAGAAAGACTGGCCGATGGTCACTGCCACCAAGTTGTTTCCCAACAGTTCGTGTAATGTTCCACTCCAGGTCTGGTGAATGAAAAGCCAGGTCAGGTGTAGTTGTAGAGTGCCATGATCTCGAGTAGAAAGTATGTGGGTCGGACGGCTTGTTAATCAACATGAATCTATTCTCATCTTGCCAGTCTTCCAGTCTCTCTCCTCTCTGGTCCATGTGATCATAGCCCCAGCTCTGCGAGTGGCTGTTGAAATCGCCACACACAATCATTTTTTCTTTTAGTGGTAGAGTGTCCAGTGCCTGTGGGCGGTCACTTGGACAGTAGTAATTGATCAGATGTAGATCTGTATTACCTGTCTTAAGTTTAAGTGTCTGATACTCAGCCCCTTCCATGTAGACTTTGATTTGGGAAGCCATGATGTTATTTCTTACAAGGGTCAGTATCCCACCTTTTCGCCTGTTCTTTCGGTCAGATCGGTAACACTGGTAGCCTCTGATTTTGAAGGCTATATTTTCATTGAGGTGAGTTTCTTGCAAGCAACATATGCTTACTTTCTCTTTGTCCAGGATGTTTTCTAATTCTACTTTTTTGTTGCTGACTTCCCTCCGCATTCCAGTGCATTATTTTAAGTCTTAGTTTAGTATGGCCAGTCGTCCTATTCTCATGTCCCCTGGCTCCACAGGACATCTGAGAAGGACCTCCAGTAGTTGGGGTTGGACCCTTTCGAGACATAGGGCCCGGCACTGCACCTGCCTGGGGGTCCAAAGCAGGGACGAGCACCATAACGATTAGCAGTAGTCGACATATTCCATTTTGCGTGATTGCGTGGCATCCTGATTTCTGTGGTGCGCCTCTTGGCTGGTTGCCTCCGTCTTCAGCACCTTTCTTTGCTAGAGCAGACTGTGGTCTCACTCGAGTGTAGATGTGTACGCGCGCACACGCCTGTCTGCGCATGCATGTCCGTGCATAAACATCTAGAGCATACTGGTTATTTTCCGGCGCCAGAGACCCGCCGTCGCCCCTTCTCCTGTTAGTTTAAACAGGCCCGCCACGTGAAGGCCAGGAGTTGGACTTTTGCTGCATAGGTTATGTATTCACGAGCCATTGAGGTATTTGAGCAATGTTGCGCTCACCCCAACACCGCGCCTCGGCTACATACAGCAACATTTGGAACCCACAGCAACAGCTAATACATCTTCCTGTTCATAACCCCACACACTGCATGCTCTAAGCAGAAAATCTGTCCCATCAAACGTCGCTAGCGCTTTACCCGGATCATGCCAGTTTTCACTTTCCAAACCCTTACAAACACATGTCTGGCTGTATTGCACTTCAACTATCGGAAGGCTGCTCTCACAGCCTCAACCTCCATTCTCATGTTGGATGTTGTAGTAACATATGCCAGACTCCCCGACATGGAACAATATTTGACACATGACACCATTGCGACTAAGCTTTGTTGTCAGTTCACTTTAGAATGTTCTACCGTCAGCTGCCAGCTTGATCAAATGTGGAAATTCCAACAATGTGGCAAGTCAAACAAAAACAAAAAAAACAACTGTTATTTACTGCGAATATAGTATCTTGCGGTTTATGGCAGAAAAGGGGGGGGGGGGTATTGAACCTGGGGAATTAAGGCCGCCTGGCTAGTGCAGTCGCCGCTAACTGTACAGGTTAGAGTTTTCTTTAAACCCCCCGACAGAAAAATAATTCCACACCATACCAAGGATTCGAACCCGGGTCTCCCGATGGAGAATACGGCAATCTAGCCATTCGGCCAGCCGCTTCTGGCGTTGATTTCTCTCAATGCTTCCATTTCTTCTTCCTTTTTTTCCATCGTTCAATCGCTTTGAACTTGTAATCCATACACTAGCTATTATTAATTCTAGCTCACTAGACTGATTTTTTTCCCGTGGGGATTAGCTTTCCCTAAAACAAGTGTCCCTCGCCATCAGACGAGCCCACTTTGACCTCTGCGATACTTGTAATGTAATTTACATCCCCAAGTCAGGGACGAGAAGTCAACATTTTAGTTCAACTGACAGCTGTAGGGGTTGAACCCGCTACCTTAGCATCAACACACTGGACGTTTAAGAACGAGCGCTCTTACTTATACGTTCGGCCATGCTTACTATTTCATTTATTCTTATGTAATATTTTGCAGGCCGGCTCCATGGCGATAGGGTTACGACGCAGTTCGTGATCCCGCATACCCGCGTTCGAAACACAGCTGCGCGCGATTTGGCAGCAGACCATGTTGTGTAGGTTTTTTACGACATGGTATGGGTGTCGGTCGTTCAGCAAGCAATGGCAAACTACTGAACGTAAACATGTCAAGAGATCACAACAGCAAAACATGCTGGCGTTGAGTGCAACGTCCTGTAAAGGATATGCAACTAACTTTGTTTTTAAATATTTTGCAGGGGCTGGTAATTTACGTCAGGCAATGTAACATTCTCCATTGGTTTTTCCTTTTTTTTTAAAATTTTTTTTTTTTTTTAAAAATTTTAAAAAAATTTAATTTTTTTTTTTTTTTTTTTTTGTTTTTTTTTTTTTTCAACTTTTTGCCTTTTTTTTTTTCCTTTTTTAATATTTT
>JACEFZ010012211.1:0-10984 GCA_014155875.1 Cepaea nemoralis
GGGGAATTTTTTTTTTCCAGTCCTCGCCTAAGATTCGACTATCAATGTTGTTATTTGTCTCAAATTGTTCTGTTTCAACACTGCAGCTTTCGAATTTGGCGTCTTCCATTTGTTCATTTTAAATCCTTCGGCATTCCGTATTCGCATCGTATCCTTGTCTCATTTGTATGTGATAACATTATAATATGACGTCTTTCTCCATGTTGCTTTGAAAGTTGCATTGTTGTCAAGATTATTACATCTTTTTATGTACTTGTTGCGGTTGGTCCTTTTAAGATTTATATTCTTAGTATTAGATTCATTACGAACTCAAACGAAAATATCAAACAAAATTAAAGCAATTTTAGGGATCAAACAACATTTATTCACCTTTAAAGAGATAATCAGTACACAAATTATCAAATGGCTTCAACTACAAAAGCAACACTGAAGATTAACCACTCAAAATTGTATTCATTATGCACTTTGAAAAGTGCAAATAATAGTAAATCAATTTTGGGGAGAAAGATCAAGCAGCATTTATTCAACTATAAAGAGATCACGAGAACACACAATATCAAATGACTTAAACTACGAAAGCAATGCTGGAGATTAACCACCCAAAATCCTTCAAGATTACCTTTTCAATCACAGTCCTGCGAAGATGAATCATCGTTAAGAAACTCTACACTGTCATTACCTTCACAGAGACTTCCTACTCTAGTCTTATATATGAGGTTCTAGTGAGACCTATATTATGTTTGATGAACGTTATTGCAGCACCAATTACATATACTATTATTATTATCTTTCAGTTGAATGTGTTATTTAGGTATGTTTCTCCTTAGTGCAAACGTCTATTTATTAGTGTAAATTGGCCGATGCTTGTGTTTTGTAAAGCGCGTCATCTTTCAATAGGCCAGTCATAAATTCCTACGTGCATTCAGGCCTGCATAATACGGATAAAAACAACCATACCAGGCGATCTTCCTCCTGGATCGCCAAGCATTGTTTGCCCACATTGTCAAAGAACATTTCGAGCCACAATACGTTTTACTAGCCATTCTAGAACTCACGGCTACACATTTTCAACCCCACTGGATGAAATGAATGGTCATCATCATTCTTGATGGTGAATACCTCACATAATATAATGGATCTATAATATCGTAAACTGATTAGAGACATTAGAAGTAGGCAGTCAAAACTTTTTGGGCATATTATGAGAAGAAACGAACTGGAGAACTTGGTGACGACTGGCAAGATCGAAGGGAAGAGACGAAGGGGAAGACCAAGAAGTAAATACCTGGATGGCTTGGTCACGTGGCATGGTCGAGACAGAAGCACGGGGCTGATCTACGACCCTGGTGATCGAGTGAGATGGCAGAACATGACCGCGCACGCTTATCGGCATGTCACATGATGAATGAATGAATGAATAACATCACGCTCGTAGACAGATATGACTGAGTTAACGTACAACAGTAGACTGTACTACCTGCTTTATGTTAGCGCCCAACGTAGGAAGGCGCTCATTAAACCCGACAAACCACATTGTACCAACGGCTTCGGCGGAGGAGCGCAAGTGGAAAGGTACAAGCCTTATCCGAGTGCGAGGAAGACTAAATGGCAAGGAAATGCAGACCAGGCCCTAAGCCTTGCACGGCAAATGGTCTAGGATGGAAGCTCCGACAGGCGAACAGTTAGACCATTCCTTTATAGATCTGGCAGTTTTTTGCAGCTTGTCTTGTTCCAGGTGTATTGGAGCTACATTTCATCTGGAGTAAACTAGGAAGGACGAGAGATGGATCGTGCTGCTTGGACAACACATGGTCTTTACAATTCAGCCCAGACTTTGTGCTACGGTGAGGTATAACTCCATCCATGGCCCCAGTTATGGATTGTGATTATTATGCCTTTGTTTTGTGATAGCGCCAAACCGATGCACCTTGGTGTCTACAATAAACCGATGCACCTTAGTTTGGTCTATCAAAGCCGTATTTGTCCTGGCCACCACCGGAACTCGGCTTAACAAAGGAATCGGAAGCCAGTTTTGTTTTAGCAGTCCTTTGTGCTGATGAGAGATGCGGGCAGCATGGCCTTCAGTTCAGTGCTGTTCTGTTGTTGTCAGGAGTGGGAACAATTCCCTGAGTTGATCTGTGTCAACTAATGTTGTGACAAAACTGTAAGTTTTAACTGATTAAGTTTAAAATGTTTAATTTATTAAATATTTGTATAATCGCAGCACACGCCAGTTTACCAACTTGAAAGTGTTTACATGGTGGAACAGGCGTGGGTGAAAATAATTGCTAGTTAGGTGAGCTTGTAGGATGTAGAAACAAAGAAATATAAATAGATAATATGAATAAGTGCTATTGAAATGAGCTGTTCTACAGAAGGATTTAGTATCCCTAAAGCTTTATGAAAATAACATGTAACACATAGAGATGTCAGCAATCAGACAATGGTGATGTGAAATATGTAGAATAGGTCATTGATGGTGGTTAAGTATCATAGAGACTGATGTAATGTCATGCCAGCCATGCTGGCACAAGATTATTTTGTTGAGAATGTATTTTACATGATTATCCTAGGACATTGTGTTACTGGCCAAATAGGTAGTGATTGATTTTGTGCTGTCCCTCTGTAAATGTCCCAAGCTAGCAAAACAGTGGGAGATTCACCAAGATATATGTATGAGGTGTAAATTGAAATGTATTAGGTCATAAAGTATAGTTGATGAAGAGACTGGAGCCATGCATAAAATTGAATACTTATGAGTAGGGGAAAATAACCATAATATAGGTGTAATATTTTTAACATGTGTAAAGCAGAGAAGAGTACTTACATGTTATATGTGGCAATGATGGGTTAATGGTTAAGCTATGTATTTAGGACATGTAGGTAATAAATAGAAGTGAAGGAAATAATGTGTTGAATGGTAGGGACGCCATGCAGATTGATAGCTACTAGGCGTAGGAAATAATGCACCTTTAATACGCAGGGTGCGTATGAGCAATCATAATGTAATCATGACAACTGCGAATGAAGTGTGGCTTTACTGAGGGGAAGAATGTGATTTAGTGCTGCGTACCACCCTTCGCAGAGATATTAATATGTAGTTGTCATGTGACATGAAGCGTAAGATAGCAAAGTTTATAACTGGGGTATCATAGGAAGAATGATGGGGAAAAGAGGACACAAGTGTACATCTTTTGCCTAGTAACACAGAATAATACACTGAGGTGGTTTGCATTAGACAGCACTGGTTGACATTAGTGTTATAATATCAGATATAGTACACTGTTTATTATATTAGTACTAATGTGCTGTATCCTGCCATGGACATTGTTGTGCTTGGATCCCGTCTCATATGAATGAGGCACTCTGGCCACTATTTTGTTTACTTTCACTTGGTAATATTGTGTGTTTATTTTATGAGCTATCTTAGGGGCCTCAGAGAGGGTGCCTCAATTGAGTTCCTGTGTTTATCTTTAACTTTCTGTGAATGTTGTGATTCACCCATGTGCAAGTGTTGCATTTGCACATTCTACAAATATGGTTATTTCTGTTTCCTTTGTTTTTCATAGTTAAACATGTTTTACCTGTTGGTTATTAATTTATAATATCATGCGGTAATGTGTGTGATGTCATATTGTTGTTGATATCCTTTATCAAAACATGGACATTGCAGGAGCAGTGTGTCCTATATCATATGGCATCCCTCATAAGTTTAGGTATTTAAATGACAGAAGATGGGGGAAAGGTGGTGCATTGGGTATTATGATTGTAGTGATGGCTATGGTAAGAGTGACCATTTGATGATTGTGATGGTGATTATGATTGTGGTGATGGCTATGTTGAGGCTGATCATGTAGTGATATCAGCTAAGATGATTGGGATTGTGATTGTGGTGATGGCTATGGTGAGAGCAATCATTTGATGATTGTGATGTTTTATGTGGCGATATATGTTATATGCCTGAGTTGCTGGCGGTGACTTATGTTATAGCCTGTGTCCTGATTGTTGCTGGTGTCATGGTATATTGATGTTGTCTAGTTGGTGTACAAAGGTGTGTGTCCTGGTGATGTCATGTTGAATTGCATATCCTATGTCTGCTTGATTGCTGTTGGTGCATTGAACTGTATTTATGTCCTGTATGTACATGTTCAAATGGTGTTGTCCTGTTAGAGTCGTTGTACACCGGTGTAGCTGAGTTGTGTTCGGTGTTGATTTTGACAAGTTGATTAGTGTTGCTGTGTAACATTGGCATTTATGGGGGGGGGGGGGGGTATTGTCAGCCTGTGCTGTTGGGGATGAGAAGTTGTGTTGGACCAGAGACCTGTAGGTAATGACCTCCCTGAACTGAAGACAATCTGTAAGTGAATGCTGGGCTATATGGGGAGGTGGAGCAGGCTGAGGTTGTTGCATTAGAAGGTGTTCCATCCTAGCAATATCAAGTGTAATCTCATGACAGCAGTGGCACAACTGGAGAAGACACTAAAGTGGGTGATCTGATGATGCAACATTGACTGTTGCATTTAACAATTAGAAATGCAGTCATCTTGAAGAAGGAGGTAGCAAAGAATGACCATGACAGACATCAAGGGTTACCTCAGAATAGCAAAATGGATAATTAGATGTGGGGCACTTATGATCTATGGGTTAATTCAAATGTTATATTGCATGTGCTCATTGCTTCATGTGTTTAATATGTTGTCTTTACCATGATAATCATAGATTGTGTTTTCCATTGTTACAGGAGCGGCTGGACTAGTTAGTGTCAGCAAGCCTGGGTTCTTGGGGGGATAGTAAATTGTGTCACAACTTTTGTTTATGTCGCGTCTTGGGGTTTATGTTGTGTAACCTATGTTTTTGTAGTGTCTTATTGTTGTCTGTGCAGTGTGGCTTGTGTCAAAGTTCTTTATTGTGTCAGTCTAACCAGCCATTGTTTGGAACACCTGTGTTGTGGTACTTGGTGTACCCTGTTGTCTTAAGTGTCCTGATTGGTTAGGGGCCACCCTTGGTTGATGTTTGATATATGCAGTTGTCTGTTGTATCTGTAATTGAACATCCCTTATTGAATGCTTTATTCAATGTGTGTGAACACACATTGTCACCAAAATTTGTAGTTGTTGATAAATAAAGAGCTATTTTTGTACTGTCTTTAATGTGTTTGTTTAGTCTCTTTTAGTTTTTACAACCACTATTTCTACCACAATCTAACACCTTAATCCATTGCCTGGGTCTCAAGTATGACAGTTATTGTCCAGAGTTGAGGCCCCTGTCTGAGATCTCGTATATCTTCTTATCTAATTACTATCCTCTTCTTTTTTTTTGTCGGTTGAGGCGGTGTGAGGTCCTCTCTCTTTTCACTATTTTTCTTCTTTGGCCGTAACGAAGTCAGAACTACTCTTTAGGCTACCTCTTAGCACCGTAGTGAAGGAAGCATCAGTCTTTATGATTGTCTCCCTTTCTCTTTTACCATCGACTACAGTTTGAAACAGTGTAATAAACTATCGTCTGCCAAGACAAGAATGTGCCAGTATTGTATAGTATCACATCAAAGACCTGTAATAGGTTCATGCTACCAGGTATTTTTTCTAAAACTGATCAATAAACAATAGAACAATGAAGACTTCCTAAAATAACCAAACAGCGAAGAAAAACATGATTTGGTCACACCCTAAGGCAAGGAGAAACACCAAGGAAGATACTAGAAGGTACACTACTGAGAAAACAAAGGAAGGGTAAATCAAGGATAACATGTATAAAACTGGCTGCGCAAATCTATCAATGCAAACATGGAATTGAAGTTCAGCGGCTGAAGTGACACATCTATGGAATAAAACGATCAGAGAGCTTCACGAACAGCTCAAAGGGTCGAATACTTGATGATGATAAATACGACTATGATGATTATGCTTCTTTCAAAATCATAATGTTTTGACCCCCTCCTGCTTTTCTCTCGCTCGCTCTACTCCGTCTCATTATTAACTTATCAGTAATTTCGACCCCCACACAGTTTCCCCGCCACGTGATACACTGTCAAGTTAAAATGAGCCATCTACCCGTGAAGTCTGTTGTTTTCTCACATTCAGCATCGCCAATTACCACATCTACCACCACCTTCTTCCAGTAATACGTGCTTACGACAGGCATTCTTTCCTCGCTTCCCTTCCGTGTGCCGAGTTTTCCAAGTACGAACAACAGCGAAGCTATGAAGTCACACAACAGGTGGTAACGCCTTAAATGTCTGTCAAAATGCTTTATGTTATATATAACAACAGGATGCAACATTATATCAACAGCAGCTGGTAATAAACAGACAAAAAACAAGGTGAACCTACCGCAAATAAGGTTAATAAAATATATCGATATGTGTTTCTCCTTCTCCTTTCCTTCGCTTGAAATGTACTGTCTGTATCTGCAATGTTGTCTCTTGTATAAACGCCAGTGTTTTTATGTTCAGTTACTTAGTGGTGGATAGATTTTATCGGTAGGTTCAAAGCCAATTATAAATGTTACTGCTTGATGCAAAGATAATCCCTTGGTAGTTTTAGTCAGATATGACTGAGCTACCGTATAACAGTAGACGGTACTACCTGCTTTATGTTAGCGCAGAATGTTGGGCGGCGCTTACCAAACCCGACACCCCACATTGTGCCAACGGCTTCGGGCGGAAGAGCGCAATTGGGAGGGTACAAGCCTTACCCTGGTGCGAGGAAATGCAAGCTAAAGACAAAATGTCATGGCAGGGCAGACCAGGTCCTAAGCCTTGGTTGGGGGCTGGTCTAGGATCGAAGCTCCGACAGGCGGACGGTTAGAGCATTGCTTTGCTGATCCGGCAGCTTCTGCAGCTTGTCTTGTTCCAGATGTATAGGTGTTACCTTTCCTCTGGAGTAAACTACGCAGACCGAGAGAGGGATCATGCATGGGCAACACATGATCTCCATATTGTAGCCCAGGCTTTGTGCTATGGAGAGGATTGGGAGCAAGTCGCCGCTGAACGTGTTGCGTGGAGAGCAAACATCAGAAATGGAATAAAGACAAAAGAGAAAACTATTGCAGATAAGACACACACCGAGCGTTTGAGATATAAGATGGTGCATGATGGTGGAAATGACCACGTGTTCACATGCACCCACTGTGAACGGACATTTACAGCGCAAATTGGCCTTATCAGTCACATTCGCTACCGCCATAGGTAAAAGTTATTATGCACAAACTATTGTCTGTCAAGACGGCAAGGTGCCAATGAATGAATGTGGCGAAGTGGTTAAGTCACCTGTCCGGCACTTTGAAGATTATGGGTTCGATTCCAGACTTCTATTCTGGTCATATAGTCATATCCATGTTGTCACCAAGGCCTGATAGACATTGACAAACAAGTCTCAACTCGGCCTTGAACTCGGATTACTATGCTTGATAGGAAGTATCCTATACGTTTAGCCACTGGTTCGCAACCTTTTTTTTACCCATGTACCCTTTTGCGATGTTCGTCCATCATGAATGACGTTGACCATTCATTGACGATGACCATTCATTACACTACATCTTTTGATGAGGAACGAATGACTTGCGCTTTGGTTTTGTATAGCGAGGAAGTGGTCGCGCAACACCTTCGCCCCCGCTCCCTCGTCTGTGTCCGTCTGGCTCCAGTGGCGAGCATGGCAAGACGACTGGAAGACGGACACAGATGCAGTGGACGTTAGGCTGCCACGGGCCAGTTATCCCTGTATATATTGGCTCTCGAGAGCCTCGTGCAAAACGGCCCTTCCGCCAATTCCTTTAATTTTCAGTTTTAAGACAAGCGTAGCGACAAGCAATGAGCGTATGATTACTTATAGGATCAACAAGATTTCCTTTGCCGAAGACGGACTGACCGCCAGAACGGACCACACATACATGAGGCGAGAAGCTGCCCACAGAAGATACTGCTCGTCTAGGATGCGAGCAGATCTCCCGATTTACGGTTCAGCCTAATCAGCGCACAAGTGCACATGGCGACTGACAGGACAGACGTTCACGCACACCTTGTACCTTGAGACAAGCATATGACTACTGGCAGGATCAACCAGATATCTATCGGACAGACGGACTATTCACGCACACGCAAGCCAAGAGTAGCATCGCTAAAGCGCGCCCTCCCGGTACAAGGTGATACATGCAAAACCACTGGACGCCTACCGACGAGCTTTCAAGCTACGCCGGCAGGACTGACCGAAAAAAAAGCTATACCAGCTTACTGACTGCAAGCCCACTACTCATCGAGAGAGAGTGGGCGCTTATCGAGACTTTGTCGAACGGTCGTACAAATTTTGCTCTTTTGCCCGCTCAAACCACGACCTTGGCTGCACGATGCGGTTACATTCTTGAAACGCCTGCCTCGCTAACTTACGTTGGCTGGGAAGATCCCATTTTGGTGCACCTCACACAGCCATCCGAGACAACGAACGCTAGACGCGGAACTGATCTAGCGAACAAGACCTCATTACCTCCTTTCCAGCGAACGAAAGAAGAAGAATTCTCCCCTTTCCAAAATTTTAAGTCTCAAAAGGTGAATTATTTTATATTTACAATATTTTATTAACACATCGAATTAATCATATTACAATAAACAAACAGTTAAAACGTCAAAGAATTGTCACTTAATACACGACACCAGAATGCCAGAAAATTGTGCTTCATCAAACAAGACGCTCTATAGAAAACTTGGAAATTGTGCCTGAAGCCATTTTGAGTCTGCCAATTTGTGATCTTAATCCCCCCACCCCATTTTTAAACCCTAACACCCCATCCCCCCTCTTTTGGAGGAATTTCCCACTGGCTGAGAACCACTGCGTTAATCAATCCCTAATGACTAATAGGCTGGGTGTTATTAGGCCAACCTACAATCTGAAACAAGCATGTGTCTTTCGAAAATAAAAGCAGAATTTTGGTGTCAGAAGTGGAGGTCGGGTTATTTTATTGGGGGGGGGGGAGGGGGGGGGGAGAGAGGAATTCCAATTTATGTCAGTATTCTTTGTCTTTCTATTTCTGGCTTTTTCTGACAAAGTTTTATTGTTTATTGTAAGTTTACAGCGAAGCTACAATACTTGCTCCTTACATTATTGATTTCACCATGACATTTTTGTAAAAGTGTTTTCCATACACCCTGCCATGGCTGTTATCGTTACGTGTAAGTTTGCAGCGAAGTTCCCATAGTTGCTCCTTCATTCATTCATTCAGTATCATGTCCTTTTCAGAACCTCGCTCCCATAACAACCATCCCGGAAATCTTTTCGATCACAAGCAAGATGTCTCACGTCCGATACACCCATCTGGAGATCATCCGCCACATCCTGCATCCATCTTCTCTTTGGCCTTGATCTTCCTCTCTTCCCAGGCATATAACCATCCATTATTGTTCTCTCCAAACTCTCATGAAGTTTTAAGTGACCATAATATATCAATTTTCTTTGTTTTATCGTCTTTAATAGCCAACCCTCTTCAAAATATTCAGCTCATGAAGTATGGATGCATTTGTTCTTTTCTTTACCCAAGATATTCTTAGAACCCGTTTATAACATTTATATTCAAAGGCATTTATGCGCTGTCCAGCTTGTTTAGTAAGTGTCCAGGTCTCACATGCACCTTAAATTACAGATTTCAGTATGAATCTTTAAAACTCTGTTTCCGTCACTCCTCGTTCGATAGCTCAGGCAGAGAACGCTGACACCAGCCTGTTTGTAGGAGCACTACTTGGAAGTGGAGCAGGACTGACTGCTCTAGTTTATCAGCCATTACAGAAGCAGTCCAACCGTGACTCCCTAGTTACAATCATCTATATTTCCAATATATTCTGTCCTCAGTGTATTCAAACTCTGATTTGTTGGGTGACAGGGAAATAACTAAATGTTACCTCGTGTTGATTTAGTTCCTATACTCTTGTCCGGACTTACCAACATATACAATGTCCAACAATGTCAGTATTCATGGAGTTATAAGTGATATTAGACAACTGGACAAGACGTTTCAACGAAAAGAGAAGAGTGAGAATTTCTTCATCACGTATCTAACCTTTACATTATATCTTTCTGACTGAATAGACCAACATTTTGTATAAACAAGGGGGCTTCACATCAAAACTTTAAATGTACGATAGAATAATACAATAACCAATATACAATAACCATATCATAGTCTTGTATCCTGCCAATATTGTTGTTAAGGATGCCAACAGTGTTAAGCACTCGACATTTCGGTGCAGACGAACATGATGACATCCTAAGGACATTTTTAAAGACTTTTATGACATGCACCAACGAGGAGCAGAGTTAAGTTATCCGTTTTTGATCAGAGAAGGGGTGAGGCTTATATAAATTCATTAACAAATGAAGGTCCAGTATGGTGATGCTTGCCTGGCAGTCCAGCAAGTGTATGAGTGGAGTCGGAAGTTTCAAAACGGTTTGACTTTTGTTTCTGACAGACTGTTCACAACCGGGTCAACCACACAGACTAGTACCCCCGCATAACTGTGTACAGGAATACAAGGACTTTATAGGCGCTGGAGGAATTGCACTGAACTCAGTGGTGACTACATCCAAAATGATACATTTGTTCTTTACTTTTTCAGAATATATTCACCCCTTAAAAATTTAAGGTTTTCATTTGAAGCCAAGTTGTACATACACTGTAATAGACACTTGTCTCCCTGGTTGACCAAGCCTTTCATGTGCACAAGGAAATAGTGAATTAACTTCCAGGTCGACGAAGCCTAACGTGTGCACAAGGAAATAGTGAATTAACTGCCAGGTCGATAAAACCTAACATGTGTACAAGGAAATAGTGAATTAACTCCCATGTCGACCAAGCCCAACATGTGCACAAGGAAATGGCTTGGGAAGTAAAGGCGGCGGGCGTGACACTGGCCACGTTGCTAATCAATTGTTCTATATACATTAGGTCCACACTGTATTCCAGTGTGCCTAAAGCCGTGTAACATGGTCCGTTACTGTACTTG
>JACEFZ010012212.1:0-10450 GCA_014155875.1 Cepaea nemoralis
GTCGGTTGTTTGGCACTGACAGATTAAAGTCTTCATCTCTATATACTTCTTGTAACGGAATGATTTAGTGGTTTCCTCTTGTACAAGTTTCGCTTTTACACGCACGGAGATACATACTTAGTATATGTATTACGACGCTCACTTAGGCAAACAAATAACCAGTGCAACGATTGGAAAAGCCATCACTTACAGTCTTCAGACTCCAGCTGTTTGTTACTCGTCTCATATAATTATTGTGCGTTTAAAAAAAAAAGATAGACATCTTCTTGGGTGTATGGGCAGCTTCTCGTAAAGATAGCAGTGAGTCATGGACAGTTTTGCATACCATTTTAGTCGTCATATTCTGCCCAGAATATATGGCTGTGAGTCATGGACAGTTGTGCAATCACTAAAGAAGAAAATTTGGGCTTTTGAGCTTCCCTGTAAAAATCAAACTATAGAAATGTCTGGCGGAATATATTCTCTTGTTTGAGTGTAAAGAATTTTTCATTCCTACTATGAGATAAATATTCAAGCTTTTAAAATCAGGTCCTTAATAGATAAACTATGAATTTTGTATATAGAGCATTAACCTCATTCCTACGTTCTCCTTCGGGGGTCTGATATGAGAAGGCATCGGCAAATTACAATGACTCTTCAATCCTGTTTGTCGTATGAGGTTTTGACAAAGTTGGTGTTAACAGTTCATTGTTGCCCAGCTGTTTAATCTGTCCACATATACATTTCTGTTTTTCTTTGTCTCTTCTCTCTAATACTTTCCCACATAAGGCTAACTTCTCTATTTTAACTCTTCCATTGACATCCCCAAAAATTTCATTTGTCTTTCTCTTATAGGTTTTAATAAAAGGGGACCAGAGAAATGTGTTAACATGCAAGAGGATCAGCTTCATTGTGCCAGGCGGTTCCAAATGTTGCTGTATGTAGCCGGGGCACAGAGTTGCGGATGAGCGCCCAACCTTGCATAAATACCCCAATGGCTCGTGCATTCATCACCTCGCAGGCAAAGGTCCAACTCCTGGCCTTCACGTGGCGGAACTGTATTAACTAACGGTAGAAGGGGCGGCGGCGAGTCTCTGGCGCCGAAAAATAACCAGCACGCTCTAGATGTGTATGCACGTACATGCATGCCGCAGACACACACATGTGTGCGCGCCTACACATCTCAACTCGAGTAAGACCACATTCTGCTCTAGCAAAGGAAAGGTGCTGAAGACGGAGGCAACCAGCCAGGAGGCGCACTACAGAAATCAGGATGCCACGCAATTACGCCATGAAATATGTCGACTACTTCTAAAAGTCATGGTGCTCGCCCTGCTTTGGACACCCAGGCAGGTGCAGTGCTGGGCCCTATGCCTCGAAAGGGTCCAACCACAATTACTGGAGGTTCTTATCAGATGTCCTGTGGAGCCAGGGGACCTGAGAATAGAGCGTCTGGCCATACCAAACAAAGACTAAAAATAATGCACTGGAATGCTGAAGGAGTCAGTAAGAAAAAAAAAAAAAGAACTAGAAAACATCTAGGACCAAGAAAAAGTAAGCGTATGTTGCTGCAAGAAACTCACCTCAACGAAAATATAGCCTTCAAAATCAGAAGGTACCAGTGTTACCGATCTGACCGAAAGGACAGGCGAAAGGGTGGGATATTGACCCTTGTAAAAAATAATATCATTGCTACCCAAATTGAAGTTTACATGGAAGGGGCTGAGTATCAGACACTTAAACTTAAGACAGGCAATACAGACCTACATCTGGTCAATTACTACTGTCCAAGTGACCGCCCACAGGCACTTGTACACAGTACCATTAAAAGAAAAAAATTATTGTGAGTGGCAATTTCAATGGCCACTCACAGAGCTGGGGCTTTGATCTCATGGACCAGAGAGGAGAGAGACTGGAGGACTGGCAGGACAAGAACAGATTCATCTTGATTAAAAAGCAGTGTGACCCACATACCTTCTACTCGAGATCATGGCACACTACAACTACAGAGGTGTAAGTGGCTTTTCATTCACCAGACCTGGAGTGGAACATTACATGAATTGTTGGGAAACAACTTGGTGGCAGTGACCATCGGCCAGTCTTTCTAATTGTAGAAAATGAGCTTGTAAGTGAAAGCAGCACCCTCTTGAGGTGGAACTACAAGAAAGCAGACTGGGCAATGTACAAGCATCGCACCAGCTTACTGGTTAGAAACCTGAACACTGAGAAAGACATAAATAAAGTAGTTGAAGAGTTTGGAAAATGCATACTACAGGCAGCATGAGAAACAGTACCAAGAAGAGCCCATACACATGGGATAGTGAACTGGAACAGTTGCATAATGATGTGGAAGTGTGTAGAAAGCAAGCAGAGGCCACACCCAGCCAAGAGAAACACAATAAATACCAATGCAAAAGCCAAATTTCAAAGGACCAAGCTGCAGGCTAGACGGAAAAGCTGGCAGGAGAAAACAGTCTCTGAACTTTGAAAGAGACACAAGGAAGTTGTGGCAGCTAATAAAACAACTTAACGATGAGGGCACAGGGAGAAACTAAAAAGTTGCACTACATAAAGATGGAAACATCTTAACAGGAAAGCAAGCAGCTGACCATTTTGCGGACTCATTCGCACAAGATAACAATATCAAAATTAGTCCAGAGAAACAACAAGAGATTCGAGAAATGCAACATACAGGACAGAATGACATACTACATGAGGTTCTGGAGGCACCTATCACAATCAGCAAACTGGAGCTGCTCATATCAAAACTGAAAATGAGAAAGTCACCAGGAGCTGATGGTATCTCCAATGAAATGATCAGCAACCTAGGAACAGAGGCCAAAGCAAAGCTGTTGCAGATCTTCAATAATACCTGGACCTTAGGCAGTGTTCCACAAGCATGGAGAGAAGCAATCATGATACACCTCCTAATATCAGGGAAAGATAGTTCCATTGCCTCCAGCTACAGACCAATTAGCATCACCAGTTGTCTCTGCAAAACAATGAAGCGCATCATCAATCACAGACTGCAGTGGTGCATTGAAAGTGAAAACATCCTTGTGCCACAGCAGGCTGGCTTTAGGCAGTGCTACTCTAAGGAAGATCAGACAACCTACCTCTCTCAAGAAATTGAAGATGCATTACAAGAGAAGAAGCTGGTGCTTGCAGCATGGATAGATCTGAAGAAAGCCTTTGACAAAGTCTGGAAAGAAGGTCTGATGAATAAACTGAGAAACTGTAAAGTCAGTGGAAGAATGTAAAAATGGGTGAATGGAAGAATGTACAAATGGGTGAAAGCATACTTGCACAACAGAAGAGCCTGAGTACAGATAGACGGACTCAAGAGCAAGAAAGTACTACTGCGTCACGGTGTTCCCCAGGGTGGAGTCTTGCCCCCCACACTTTTTTAAATCTTCATCAATGATCTTTTTGCTAATCTACGCATGGAATTAAAACGGCAATGTACGCTGATGACATGGTTCTATGGAGCATAAATGAAAAGAGCATCAGTGGCCACCAGATCGCTACAAAGAGCTGTAGATACATTTGTTGCATGGGCAAATAGATGGTGTGTCAGCATAAACACTGACAAGTGCAGCACCACAATATTTACCTTCTCTCTAAAACAAAAGGCAGGGATCCTGAGAAAGCTAAGAGGAACCACAAGGGGAGCCAGTGGGAAATACTTAGCAAAGTTTATCAACAGAGCATATGACCACATCTGGAATACGGGTCAACTGAGTGGTGTTCAGCATCAAGAATCACACTACAAGAGCTGGACAAGATGCAAAATCAAGTACTTAGAGTCACCACAGGAGGGATGAGATCAACCCCTATAATGGAAATGGAGAAGAAGGGGAGGACACAAGCATTGAGAGAGCGCAGAGATACGAAAATTCTAATACAAGCAGAAAAGTTCTTCAGCTTGCCAGGCCACCCTATGAAGAACAGATTTGAAAACTTAGCTATGGGGTGGTTGAAAAGAAGTAGTTTTATCCACCAGGCCAAACGACACTGCAGAGAAACCACTCATCTGCCCACAGTTGGTACCCCCCTGACAACTATTCCAGAGTGAACTCCATGGAAAGATGAACATAGACTATCACTACAAATCCAGACAAAAGTGAAAGGAATATTTAACAAGGAAGAACTGAACAGTGTACAGCGCAGAACAGCCACTCTCAGCTTCCTTGATGAAGAATACCCACAGGACCTCTGGATCCGAGTCTACACAGATGGGTCAGCACAAAATGCTGTTCGAAATGGAGGAGTGGGAGTGTACATAGAATACCCAAATAATACTAGGGACACAGCCAGAGTTCCAACAGGAAAGTACTACCATAACTATGATACTGAAATTGAGGCAATCAAGATAGCATTATAAATTACTAAATACAAGCCATCGTACACAACATGTGGTGCTATTGACAGATGCAAAATTAGTACTCGAGGCGCACCTGTCTGGGAAATTGCCAGTACTAAGGACACTACTTTCTGAACTTAGCAGTCAGCATAAGGTCACCTACAGTGGATACCATCCCACTGTGGAGTACCCGGAAACAACAGAGCTGATCGATTGGCTAAGGAAGGAGCAAAAGAAGAACAGCCTGATGTGCCCATTACATACCACCAAAAAAAAAAAGAATGATCAAATAAGTTAGAAGGCCACTTTATGGACAGACCAGAACAAGTAATTATTCTGCACCTCAGAACAGGACACAATAGATTAAGCAACCACATGCATACAAACTTCTAGATTGGTGAATCAGCCATGTGCACATGTGGATTATCGTCGTAGACAGCAGAGCACATACTCCAAGACTGCCCAAAATACAACATATCTAGGCAAACCTTCTAGCCTAGAGAGACAGCAGTGGAAGATAAACTCTATGGACCGCTGTGTGAACTAAAAAAGACAGTTAAATTCATACAAGAGACAACATTGCAGTTATAGACATATTTCAAGTGAACGAAAGAAGAAGAAATTGTGCCAGGCTTTTATGCATCTAGTTTAGCCTCTCTTTGCAGAGCAGCTAGTGGCCTGCCAAAGACATCGTATGGTGCACAAACTCCATAGCTCCGCTTTCTTCGCCATTTCATCACTCATTGTCCAGCATTCACATTCAAAACACAAGAACACGCCGCACACAACTGTTCAATAAGCAGATTTCTGTACATGCAATGTCTATGTTAGGACTTTAAACAATTAAAATACAGACTACTGAGAATCACTTTTGTCAGCAGTGAAACACAAAAAACTTGTATAGATTAGCGATTTGATTTACTATGATTCTCTGTTGAATCCATCGTTTCAGCACATGTGGTTAAAATAACCAAGCCAAGTTTTTTTTTCTCTTGCTCGCTCGCTTTGAACTTAAGCGTAGTCCATACACACTACTTCTAGTAGTGCTGGACTGAATTTTGTGTGTGGATTAGCTTTCCCTATTAACAGTGTCCCTCGCCATTAGGCGAACCCACTCCGACTTCAGGCGTACTTGTAATTTACGTCCCCAAATCAAGGACGATAAGTCAACATTTTAGTCCAACTGTCCGGTGTAGAGGTTGAACCCCTTATATATATATTGCTCTGGGGATAGGATGGAATGGAAAACACCATATGCATTATGTTATTCTGATGACCCACATATAAGGTTGTGAGATAGAAGACAAACTAATGCAGAAGCGGAGGGATTATAAACTTTCTTCAGAATGTAAAACCATAAATGTTGAACAAGGACCCAGTAAACAATTTGCTTCTTAGCATGATAACAATGGTGTTTACTGTCTACAGAAAGGTTTACAAAATCAGTTTATCTGCTTGTTATTAAATTTGCATCCCTTCTCCCTTCTTATCCCTAATTACCTTTTTGTATCTTTTTTTTCATAAGCTTTTTATTTTGTTCTTTATGTACATCAAGTTAGCTAAAAAATACTATTATTCTGATAATGTATAGTCTTTGGAGCAAGTTTTTAAAAATGGAACTAGACAAGCCATTCAAGTAAAATATAACAATTTGGTGCATAACTTATGAACTTAAAAGTTCCAATGAAGATTTAGTTAGTTGCAAATTCTATAAAAGGACGTAGCAGTCAACCCCAGCATTTTTTAGCTGTTCGTGAATCCTGGGCAAGTTTACGTTGTGTAGTTTACGATTGCTTTCTGAATTACCAGCACCCATACCATTTCACAAAAAACCAATGCAAGATTGCCTGCTGCCAAATCACCCACAGCTGTGTTTCAAACACGGTATGCAGGATTACGAACTGCGTCCGTAACAGCTTTACCACAGAGCCGGCTTCCAATGAAGTAGATAACATATTTTCCGGTTTGTTACTGGGTCTTATAAGGGAAGCAAAGGTATAATAACACTGTAACCTACCATGCAGATATCAACGTGACCTAAAGGATAAGGGTGCTTGTATGTAAACTTCTGGTGTACTGATGGCCTGTTCAACGCCTATACCGGCATTAAGTTGGATTTTATGTTGTTTCTCATTGAAAAAAACCAGCATTAAGTTGGACTACGTTGATTTCTCATTAAAAAAAAAAACCAGCATTAAGTTCGACTTTACATTGATTTCTCGTTAAAAATTTAGGAGGGTTGCCTGGAACTGGCTTAACCATTCCAATAAAAAAATTTATTTGCAACATCCATCTAATCATGAACAAGTCTAGGAAAAGGAAAGCAAAATAATTCAGCCAACCAAGATGAAAGGCTGCTCTTCTCATAGACAAAGCATGACACGATATAGAGAAAGACATAAGGAGTCTGGATCGCTGACTTACCTCCTTTAACTAAGAAAATCTCCAGAATTGGTACCCCGGAATGTTACGAGGGGAAGTCAACAAATAAGTCACAAATGGCTGTAGAAAAATAACTAAATATGATAACAACTTGAAACAAGTTTATTTTTATACATACATTGTCCCTTTATTTCTCAACATAATTTCCACCAACATTGATGCACTTATCCCATCGTTTTATCAGTCCTCCTAAACCAGCTGCATAGAACTGCGTGCTCTGTTTTCTAAACCACATTTTCACTTCACATTCAACTTCAGCATCATTCGAGAAATTTCTCCCGCCAAGGTGAGTTTTCAGTGGACCAAAAAGGTGGAAATCGCTAGGGGCTAAGTCAGGGCTGTAAGGTGGATGTTCCAGAACTTCCCACCTTAGTTGGCTAATTTTCTCCTGAGTTAATCGAGCCGTATGTGGTCTGGCATTGGCATGAAGAAGCAACACTCCTCTAGCCAGCAGCCCTGGACGTTTTCTTCGAATTGCACCATGAAGCATCGATAGAACTTCACAGTACGATTCAGAATTCCCATTGTCACCTTTCTTCTTGAAATTGGTTAAAAGCACTCCTTGACAATCCCATAACACCGTCAGCATAACATTCCCTGCTGATGGCGTAACCTCGAAATTTTGGACACAAGGCGAAGAAGGATGTTTCCATTGCATTGAAGCACCATAGAAATTATGCACAACAAAAAGAAAGAAATGAACAGTGTTCTTTGGTCATGTAATGAGAAGAGACCATTCAAAAACAGTGACAACTGGAAAGATGTGCATTAGAAGAGGCAGACCTAGAGGATGGTAAAGTCTGCTGCTTGGAGGAATATCAATTATCATTAAGTGAACTGATGTAGAGCACCAATTATTAAGATCTGTGAAGAGACGTAAACATCTACATCTACTATGCTATTTGACAAGGCACGTCATTGCAATAGTAAATATGTTAGTATTGTTAGGGTTATACAAATATTAAGAGTTATTAAGACAAACAAAATAAGGAAAATGAATTATTTTATATTTTGGACGTCAAAAAGACTAAGACCTAGTCTAGATCAGATAATTATGGAGGGAAGTGTACCACTGCAGGCAGGAACAGGTGAAGAAGAGGAGATGGATTCAAGATGTAACAGATAATTTACACAACACATGACAGCAACGAGGTATGATATCTCAGATATTGATATTATTATCTGATCTATGATTGAGGGACATTTTGAAACACTGCTTATGAAAGGCAGTTCTGCACAAGACAGATTGAGATATGAAATTAAATATTAATTATGATCTTCTTGTTTTAAAAAAAGGCTGCTGCAATTTCAATTATTAATAATTAATAATATAATTAAATAATAATAATAATATATTAATTATAAGTATTCGCATATTAGATACGTGAAAACAAATTTAAGTAGGAAAGCAACGAATGACAGGCTGAGAATGTATATTATTAGTATTGTCATTAGGTCATTACTGCGAAACCGATAGCCGATAGCATTTCCAAACTGACATAGACAACACACAGAAATGGCGGATCGCACACGGATAATTGCTGGCAGAAGCCGACACGACACACCACAAACACACCTGTAACTTTCACATCTGTTGTGCTCTTACCTGAGTCAATTAACACGTTATCCTATACAACCAGAGAGATCTGTCTATCAAAATAACTGTTGTTTATTACGAATATCGAATCCCAGTTTTTAAAACGATCATTGATTAACTGTAACGCCGCCGTTAAACGGAATGCCTTGGGTACCACAGTTTTGCCTATCCTCCAGCGGTGTGCTATTTTATTGGGTAAGGCGCGTAGGTTTCAAATGACAACGACTACCTTGTCTTTTCTTCCGTTAGCTTTTTGTTTCATTTCTCATGTTCATATTAATATTATTTGACGTTGAATAGAATACTCTTTGATGTTTGTGCATATATATATATATATATATATATATATATATATATATATATATATATATATATATATATATATATATATATATCACATACATATAACATGTGTCAACAGTCAAAACTTACTTATATATATTATTTATGTTCAAAGATTTGTTTATGAAGACATCGCGAAGAGCAAGGGGACTGGTCACTTATGCTCATAATTCCAACACCTTTTGTTGTTGTTTGTCCATCAAGAATGATGATGACCATTCGTTTCATCCAGTGGTGGTTGAAGGTGTGGAGCCGTGGGTTCTAAGATGGCTGATAAGGCCTATTTGGCTCGAATGTTCTTTGACAATGTGGACAAAGAATGCTTGACGTTCTCTGGAGGAGGATTTCCTGCAGTGGTTTTTTCTGTCCTGCCTTTTCTTCACAGCTCTTGCAGTCCTGGTTACCTCACATATAACTGCACCTTTGCGCAATGATGCACGCCACGAATTTCGGTCTCTGGCTGCAGCCTCCCAGGTGTCATGATGAATTCCAAAAGCATCAGTGAAATTTTCAGAGTGTCTTTAAAACGTTTCCTCTGGCCACCTTGGGAGCGTTTACCACAACGCAGTTCGCTGTAAAAATTCGTTTAGGGAGCCTGTGATCTGGCATGCGAGTCAAGTGACCAGCCCAGCGAATCTGATTCTTCATCAGTAGAGTGTGGCTACTGGGCATGGATGCTCTTTCTAGGACTTCAGTATCTGGAATCTTGTCTTGCCATTTAATCTTCAGTAGCTTCCTAAGGCAGACTGTGGTGGAAGTGGTTTAAATTTTCCCAGCGTGTCGTGATAAACAGTCCAGGTTTCACAAGCATATAGCAGTGTGGATAATACAACTGCTTGTAGACTTTTAGCTTTGTTTGCAGGCTTATTCCAGTTCTGTCCCATACATTCTGTACATTTTTGCAAAGGCTGATGGCCTTGGAGATTCTTGCATTCACTTCGTCATCGATTGTGGCAGCTTGTGACACGGTGCTGCAAGTAGGTAAATTTTTCACACACTTTCTATGATCATCACTTTGATATTCGGGCACAGTGTGATATTCCCTGGAGCTGGCTGGTACATAACTACAGTCTTCTCCAAGTTGATATTGAGCCCAAAGTTGGGACAGCATGTGAGAAAGCTGTAACGTTATGTTGCATGTCCGCCTCTGAGTTGCGTATAGAGCGCAATCATCAGCAAACAGGAGCTCTCGGGCTGTGCCACTGTTAATTTTGGTTTTAGTTTTAGCCTTCTGAGATGAATAATTTCCCTCCATACGGTAGTTGATGTCTATTCCAATGTCGTCGTTCTCGAAGGCATTCATCAACATGGCTGAAAACATGAGGCTGAACAGTGTTGGTGCCAGGACACATCCTTGCTTCACTCATTGTGACAGGAAAGGTTCAGACAGCTCACCTTTTCCTGTACTTTGCCTGATGCCGTCATGAAATAGCCGCACTATTGGACAAACTTCGTGGACAGCCATATTTTGCCATAATCTCCCCAGTTTTCTGCAGACTGTATCAAAAGCCTTGGTAAGGTCAAGAAAGTGGAGAACATTTCACAGTTCTGTCTGACATTCTCTTGCAGCTGCCTCGCAGCGAAAATCATGTCAACAGTTCACGTTCTTTCTGAAGCCACATGACTCTCGGAAGAACGACCTTGATCGAGAGGGGTGTGGGCGAGAGAAAATTTTGGCGAGTATCTTCCCTGCAATTGGGGGGAAGGGGCCCAAGGGGGGGGAGGGG
>JACEFZ010012213.1:0-11393 GCA_014155875.1 Cepaea nemoralis
CTAAGAAAAAAATTCATATCCACATCGGGGTGGCTTCGGGTAGATTTGTTTTTCTTACTAATCTTTCTGATTGTAAGACTATCGGGTACCTTGTTTGCAAAAAAAGTGATTTCTGTATCATGTTTTAGATTTAAATTGCCCCGATTAGTGAAAATATGCCCCCCCCCGTTTTTCTAATTGCTGAAGGGTTTTTCAATATCTGTTTGTTGGAGAATTTCGAAAAAGGGTGGAACATAGATATCACCTTGTCCTTACCATAAATCTTCAAATTTTTTCATAGTTTTACCCACTTCGCCGCCCTAGTCCTTTTTTTAAATGTGCTTTGCACGTTAGAGATGTAATCTAAAGGGTTTTCAGTTTTTTTGGCTTAATTGGGAGAACTAAATTTGGTACCCAGTGGCGTCAAAAAGAAGTGTTGCTGACCCTATCGTGAATGTACTGAAAATTGTTCCTTACTCTGAAGGATAATTCTTTTACTTTAACGGCTCTCCCTAGGTTTCTCATGTAACCCTTGCCCAGTCATCCAAAGTAATTTCTGAGTCTTTATTTTGGAATTCTAATTCTCAGTCCATGCGCAAATTTGAACCCCCTACGCAAATAGGGTTTTTTTATAACCTTTATACTTACAAAATTTGTTCTGTTCTTTTGGCTCTTTTGTTTCTAGAGGCTACTGATGTTTGAATCTACCTCCATTTCCTTCATTTTTAAATTTGTTTCTGACTCTACTTGTATCTGTTTTTGTTTGGTGGTTTTCTCTCTTGTTTGTTGGCATTCTAATTCTAACTGTTTTCTGTTTGGTGCCCCTCCAAACTTCTTTCTTTTTTTTTTGATGCTGCTTTCTAATGCTCTTGTCGTCTCTCTCTCTCTCTAGAGCCCTTCTTTTCCTTTGAGCTATTTCTTCTTTATTTTTTGATCCGCCCCTCTCTAATTTAAACTCCATGTGGCCCTTTCCTGTCTGCCTGGATAAATCACTTAGTGAGCCATTTTGTGGCTTTATGTTTTGTTCAAAAGGATATTCAGTAATTTTACACAATGTTTGTAATTAGTGTTAGTAATTTACATCTTTACGAAAAAAAAAGATGCATGATTAATTTAGAGATACCAAAATATTTTGAAAATATACTCATCTAATTCTTTGGAAAAAAGGTTCTTGGGATGTTCCACCCTGTCTTCCACACTCCAAAAGTTGACTTGAAAACACAATGGATGCTTCTGTTTTAGAGCATCAATAATTTAGACCGCATATTTTTAAATACATATTTATCTTTCATGCGGCTGATGAATGAAAAATTGATAGATAATGATAAATGGTGTTAATGGATGAATGCTATAATAGTCTGAATGATTTCATGATTCTAAGATATTCGTCGTATGACAGTCGATGTCGTCTTGTCTCACTTTCTGACTAGTTTGTAAAACTTCGTTCTAAGGCTTCCGTTCAGTACGAATCTTTTACTGAATATGATGAATGGTGACATTGATGGCTGTATCACACAAAATGAATGTACACGATGGTTTGCTTGACAAATAAACTGATGATTGTATAATTTTCATTATTTTCCGTAGAAAAAAACACTTCTTCAATTTTCGTAAATTTCACAATTTGTAACTTAATTTTGCTTCATTGTGGTTCAACTCCAAAAATTTGGTATATCGTAATTTCACAAAAGAAAATTTTTTCCCGCCATTGCTTCAAAAAAAAATTTACATTACTTTCAAATTTTTAACACAGAAATGATGTCGAATGGTGCTTGTTGACGCGGGTTTTCAGAACTTTTGATCCCAAATAGCCTGTTGACGTTGGTTCGGGGACTTCTGACAACCAATTGCCTGTTGACGTTGGTTCAGTGACTTCTGACACCAATTTGGGGTCCTGCCTGTCAGCAACTTGCTTGCGTCAGGTCTTTCAGGACTCCCCTACTTTTGCACCGCACGAAATAACAACTCGTGTCATTTGCAAAAGGAATACAATTTATTTAGAGCTGGTCATTTATAAGCTCTGAGAGCGGCATGCTTCATTGACGTTAAACAACATGGATGTAATGAAGTGGTGAGAAATGATACTAGTAATCACAATCTAAATCTAAAGCCTAATATAAACTATTGCCTAGAAACTTATAGCATTTGCCAAGAACACGTCTACTCTCTAATCGTCTCCAGTCTGGTCTCCCACACGCTACACATTGCGTGGTCAAGTACGAACGCTGTATCCTCCGTGCATTAGCGAGTCTTGCGTGCATAGAGTCCCAAGCACGCTTGCTCGTGAACTTGAGTAACGGGGTACTCCATGGTTACTCGTAAGGCCAAGCTTCCCAATGGCTTGGGGAAGCCCTCGCTCAACTGTCCTTAGTGCTCCCTTGGTTGACACAAATGTGTCCCCTTGTGAAGGTATTTATAGCGCTGGTGTCTCTCCTGTCTGGTGTCTCCCTACTAGACTTGTCTTAACTCTTATTAACTCTCTAAATACTTATTGGAGATTCTGACACTATGGATCCGAAAGTCGGAAGTTCAGCGACGCTAGATCAATAAATTCTTCTTCTTCTTCTTCTTCTTCTTCTTCTTCTTCTTCTTCTTCTTCTTCTTCTTCTTCTTCTTCTTCTTCTTCTTCTTCTTCTTCTTCTTCTTCTTCTTCTTCTTCTTGTTCTGCGTTCATCCGGAGTGCTTTTTTTCTTCTTCCCGAACGTAATTGCGTTGTGCCTGTTTACAACAGAGCTGCGAATACTTAACGCCTTTCAGGCCGACACATCCGTCTCCTGCGAGCATTTGTTGATCGGGTTAACCTTCCCGGGTGAACGCCCATTAGTACCCTTGAATGGGTTGCTCAACTCAACGGCGCCTCATGCAGTGTATAACACAGCGTTCCCTCGTCATGGGCCTGTGGCAAGGCACTTTATTGCAGCGGCTAGCACGCCTGTCTTCCGCCTGGTGAGCACGTGTTCCAATCCCTATGTTGCGTGTTTTATTTAATTGACATGCTCTCCGAGATCTACCTAGTCAAAAACTGTGTACCAGGAGATGCTATGCGAAGTAAAGGCGACAAGCGTGACTTTGATCACATTATCAATGGAGTACCGATTGGTCCTGCAAATTGATGCCACAAATATCACACTAGCACCACATACTCAAAACGCCCCAAAGCGTAAAGCAGAGCCCTTTTACTGTTGTACCTGTCTCCCTGGTCTAGGTGTTAACTCTTTATCCGTAATCCCGTATATTCCCGTGAGTAACGTAACCTGGGCGAGAATAGGTAGCGGTTCTCGCCGCGTTGGTAACTTAGGGGTATGTGAGCCGGTCGCTCAGAAAGAAATGGCAAACTATTGATCGTAATCTTGCTAGTACATCAACAGCATTTGAAAATGCAGATGTTGACTGCAACGTCCTGAAGTGATATGAAAAAAAAAACTCTGCTTTAACCAGCCAAGGAGGTATCCAACATAATCGCAACTGGAGAGTGACATTTGGGAGTCAACACTGACAAGACCTCCTCCTACCTGCACCTTCCCAAATGTTATTCAGGCAGAAAGGTCACCACAACTAGCAGAAACAGAGTGTCTTTGTGACGAACTAACACCACACCAGGTCTATCTAGCCCCAGTTGATAACCTGCCATTACTTTTAACAATGTTCCTGGGGCAATTTGCTTCTGCTATGGAACCTCTGACCTCAACACCTCTGGAGATTAGTTCCCAGCGAGGTACTCATTGCTGTTTCTTAATGCTCCGTTTCCCCCCATCACCGCTCCCGCCGCTTCACATTTCCTTCCTCCCCTGCCTGTTTGTTACAATGAGGTCGTCTGCATGCCAGATACATTGCTGATACGAGGAAACAGCGAGGGTTTCTCGTTCCCGTGTAGCACATTACAATCTGGCAGCAGTTGTGTTTATTTTTGTTAACTGATATAGTCGTTTCTGATCATGGAAGATTTCCCCTTGATAAACAGTTGCTATCGCTGACGGCATCTTCTTCTCTTCCTGTTTAGAGTTTTAGATCCTCTATACAAGAATTTCCCTTTCTTGTTGTTTTATGTCTTGTTTGTTTAGACTACATAGCACGCATTTAGTTTAGTTTTAACAATCCTAGATGCCGTTTCTTTGTGAGTATACTACATGTTTATTCTATGCGCAGCTGGCGCGTTAGCGAAATCATAAGGGCGCTGCACTGGTAATGTTATGAGAGCGGTCGGACGCGCGTTCGATTCCTGCGTTCGTCGCCTCGAAACTGGTCACCCATGTCTCCAGGCTATCAGGTCTACACAATGTGAAGGACGACCTATGGCATCACGTACATACAGTAGGAGACTACCTCGGGACACATTTTTTTCTCTGTATCCAACAAGCTAATCTTGGTTGGCTGGTGAATGCTCTGGAAGACTGAGATGTAACTCTTAAGTGTAGGTCAGCGTGGCCGAATGGGTCAGAACGCGTGCAATTAAACATCCGGTGTTCTGATGCCGAGGTAAGAGGTTCACCCCTACACCGGATAGTTGGACTAAAATATTGGCCTTTCGTCCTTGACTTGGGGACGTAAATTACAAGTACCTCTGAAGTTGGAGTGTGTTCGCCTGATGACGAGGGACACTGTTAATAGTGAAAGCTAATCAACACGCAAACTTTAGTCCAGCACTACTAGAAGTAGTGTGTATGGACTACGTTTGAGTTCAAAGCGAGCGAGGGCAAAACGAAACAAAAAAACTTGCCGGTGCTTTTCTGTTCAGTTTGTCTGATTCCCCACAGGGGATTAGGTCTGTGGGAGTGTCATTGATGTAGCGACTTTTGTGTTCAGTTTGTCTGATTCCCCACAGGGGATTAGGTCTGTGGGAGTGTCGTTGATGTAGCGACTTTTGTGTTCAGTTTGTCTGATTCCCCACAGGGGATTACGTCTGTGGGAGTGTCGTTGATGTAGCGACTTTTCTGTTCAGTTTGTCTGATTCCCCACAGGGGATTACGTCTGTGGGAGTGTCGTTGATGTAGCGACTTTTCTCTGGATCCAGTACCATTGTATTTTCCCTTGTTCACTTGCTTTGGGCCCAAGCGTAGCCCAGCCACAACGACTTGTAGTTGCTATTACTAGGGAATGTATTGAACTGAACTTTGCATGTTGCCTAGCTTGTCCCATTACATGTGTCCGCCGCCATCAGGCGAACCCACTCCGACTTCTTAGGTACGTGTAATTAACATCCCCAAAGACAACATTTAAGTCCAACTGACCGGCGTGCGGTAAGAACCTCCTACAGCGGTCACCATGGAAGCTTAAGCTGAAGGGGCCGAAGGCAAAGCAAAATAGATGCTTGCATGCAGCTACTCTGGGCTTGACTACTTCTTACTGGAAAAGCGAAATACAGCGGACCTAACCTTACTCCATCTCCAAGTGGTGGACATGGAAAACTGCTGCATTACCTCGGTGTGCTGGCCAGAGCTGGAATTACATAATCAATTTACAGGTATTGATTGCCACTCATAAAAGATTATTTATTATGTTTATGACAAGTCAAGGACAAGAAGTCAACATTTTAGTCCAGCTGACTGTCACTGCCACTGTCCATACTTCAAGAGCTGAATATTGAAGAAGGTTGGCTATTAAAGACGATAAAACAAAGAAACTTGAACTATTTTGGTCACTTGAAACGTCACAAAAGGTTTGAGAGAACAATAATGGAGGGCTTTATGCATGGGAAGAGAGGAAGAGGAAGGCCAAAGAGAAGATGGGTGCAGGATGTGGCGGATGATCTCCAAATGGGTGTATTGGACGCGGACATCTTGCTTATGATCGAGAGGTTTTCCGGAAGGTTGTTATGGTAGCGAGGTTCTGTAAAGGACATTCTACTGACTGACTGTCACCGAGGACAGCACAGTCATATTTACTGCATTGAATCTATGGGGAAACAAATAAAGTGGTTCAAACCTCTCGTCTTATGGGGAGATTTGCCTGAGCAGGTTGTGGTGTCCGCCGTGTATTCAATAGGTACGGGGTTAATTCCAGGCAGAGAACTGTACATTTCTACACAAACCATAGGTTTTCAATGATATTACACGTCTCGTCGAGGAGGAGGAGAAGAAGAAGAAGTAGAAGCAGAAGAAAAATGAGTAGGAGATGGTGGTAGCGATGGAGAAGGGTGAGAAGTTAAGTTTCCTTCATTTAGCTCATTTGCATTTTATGTCGTCGATTGCTTCCTTGCATGTGATTGATTTATAAAGTTGTTTTTTTTTCGATTTAGTTCCACATATTTATTCGTAGACGTGATGCTTTTATGTTCCTATTCTATTTAAAAGTAAACTAGTTTTCCCTCGCTCTGGAGTCAAGCGTAGTACAGACACATGCTACTGCTTCAAGTAGTATTGGACTGGGTTTTTTTTCGTGTAGATTAGCTTTTCCCTTTACCAGTGCCCATCGCCATCAGACGAACCGACTCCGAATTCACAAATACCTGTAATGTACGTCACAGGGTCAACGATCAGAAGTCAACATTTTAGTTCAACTGACCGGTGTCGGGGTTAAACCCCCTACCTCGGAATCAGTACAACCGGAAGTTAAGGAGAGGGTGTTTTATCCATTCGTCTACGTTGGCCTCAGTTTTTTTTGTTTTTTTTTTCTATTCAATAGTAATGCGTTTTGAATTATATTTAATAGTATACTAGATGTTTTTGTGATTTCTGTGGGCTGACATATTAGCCGATACATATGATGTGTTATATCCAAGGCGACACACCTCGCCTTTATAACCACGTGTCTCGATGGTCTTCTGGCCTGTTCCCACGGCAATCGAGTCTGCTAGAACATGTGGCCACCAGCTGCGGACAATTCTATGTTTTCTTATATTCATGCACACTACCCTTAGACATGTGTTGATCAATTTACGGACATTGTTAGTACACTACCGATTAACAACCGATGCACAACAGATCTGAGGATTAATTTATGGACAATGTTAGAACATTACGGATTAACATTTCATGATCAATTTACGGAAATAACTCACTAACTAAATTTAAAAACGTCACTTAAAAGTCGACAGGGTCTTTTATCCCATATGACTCAGTCTCTTTCAGCAGCACGGAAGGCGTCGCACAACGGACGAACTCCGTAACTCAAGCGACAACCCCTAGGAGTCTCCGAGAAAATGCATCCGTGAACCGAAGGACGCGGCCCGGAATCAAAACCACAATCTTCTGAGCCCGAGTCAGACGGCTTGACCACTTCGCCGCGGAGACTCCCAACTAACTAAACTAAGTAACTAAGTAGCAACCTATATATATAACTAACTAAACTAACTATATAACTAACGAAACTAACTATATAACTAACTAAACTAACTATTGATTATGTGGTTGTTTCGGGATTTGAAATTTAAATATTGAGCACAACCCACTACTGGCAACGCCGATCGCATTCTGGTATGAACCTAAGGCCTATCCACGTCAATATGGAAGCACTATACTCGAGTTTCGCCCTCGTTTGAGCTCGTCAGTAGTGCATATCCCTGACCGGATCCAGAAACAGTCCCGGATCACGCGTGTGAAGCGGGTGTGTAACCACGCGGCACACACTGGACACACCAAATTATCACAACAGAATATCACAACGCTACCCATCGTAGGCTATGCTCAAGATTGCCCAATCGCCGCGACCGACGTCCGTCAATCGATGGGACCCGAACGATCAGGACTTCTCACTGGCAAGGAACACCAGGCCTCCTAAATCCAGTGAGCAATAATCAATTGATTATGTGGTTGTTTCGGGATTTGAAATTTAAATATTGAGCACAACCCACTACTGGCAACGCCGATCGCATTCTGGTATGAACCTAAGGCCTATCCACGTTGACATAAGCCTGGGTCACTGACATTGAGGTGATGACCGGGCAGAGGAAGAAGGGAGATGAGAGTGGGAGACAGTAAGCGACTGACCTGGCTATGAGAAAACACCAGTACTGAAAATAATGGGAAGGTGAGTGTGGCCCCAGGGGGGATGGGTCAAAAGGAAGTTTGTTTGTTTGAAGCCAGGAGACGGGAAAGTCAGTGAGAGAGGAGACCGACTGCGGGTCAGGTCGTTTGAGAGAGTTGAGTTTGAGATACCGAAGGAGTTGGTAGTCCACGTACAACGGGTTGTGTTGTGCTCCGAGTTGTGAAGACAGGCCTGAACCAGAGTGGGTTCTGTAGTGAGTAGTGGCTCCAACCCAAATGTGTGGGTTGTATTGTGGGAGATCCAGCCGTGGATAGTAGCTGGATTACCTGTCTTGTGATGTGATAAGAAGCAGACCCGTGAGAAGGCATTGATGTGTGCTGGTTAAATTGTGAGGAGGATATTTATATTCTATGGATGTACATTGTTTCTGGATATATATATATGTTCCGTCTGTTCGTCTTATTTCTGGAATAAATGATTATGTGCGCCAAACGGAATCTTGTTTCATGACTGGTGAAGTGCACTTCGGGGGTGAGTTGGTTTAAGAGACAGTTAGATATCTCAATTGACACACCATGAACATCGTTACCTAGACAACGACCATCACACGACTATAACAAGCAAAGAACATCAAGAACATTGATATTATCATCAAGAAAACGTGTGACAATCTGTGAGCTCGTCCGATCAAGAACATCTGGGCGCTCGTCGCTTAGTAAGGAGTATCTGAAAGGCCACGTACGGTCAAGAGCATTATTGACATTGTTGTCATACGGAGATATCTGTGGGCTCTTCGCTGAAAGAGAGGAGTTATTATCTGTGACTTCGTTCATCAATTTATACAGTACTGCGTCAGGAGATTAACAGCAATTCTGTTGTGTGTGTAAGACGCCACATCGAAGAAAAAACTGTCAGCGCGCGGGGAGGGTACGCGGCGGAAATCACAAGCTAGCAGACAGATCAAGTGAAGTCCACTACAGGTGATTTGGAACCAACCATATCGCTAAAGCGAGTGGGGGTGCAGCGGCAGCACAAAAGTCGGTGATAAAGACACGCCATACAGACTAAACGGGAGAGTCCATTACGGTGACAGGTAAATTTGATACCAGGCAGGAGGGCTGAAACTAGCAGTCGCGCGATGAAAGACCAGTGTTGAATCCAGAGTGGCGAGGGCAGCGTGTGTGTGTGTAGAACATCCGCTGTCGGTGATAATGACAGGATTGGGAACCAAAGATAATTGACAGGTGTGTGTGTGCTGGAGGCAAGCGCACTGTGTTGTTGCAAGTTGACTGGTCAAGATTTTCGACGCAGTAAATAGGACGGGTGGGTACACCAGCGTCCAGGTACTGGGGAAGTACATGTTTGGAAAACAGAGAAAAATTGGCAGTCGCTGATTTGACGGACAGTTGACTGAAGGGGATAGAAACGGTACCCCTACCGCAGCCGGGTGGGGCTGTCAAGTTTGTGTGAAAATTGTTTTACGGAGGAATTTTTCACTGAGAGTGATAAAGAGAAATTAGGTTGACCTTGGAAGGCAAGGCTGTTTAACAGTAAGCAGTTACTGAGAAAATTTCCACGGAGTCAAAAGAGCAAGGCCGTGTCGGGGCTGAGAAGTTGTGGTGGAAGGTGTTTTTGTATGACGGAAAAGTGTCCGGTCATTTTACAGACAGTCAGTGTGGGATTATTATGACAAAGAAGTCTGAGGTACTGACTTGAGATGTCCGGCGAAGGGTCAAGGTTAGGGACAGTGGAAAGTTACTGGAATTTCCACAGGAGATCGGGATAAACAGGGTTTTTTGAAAGAAAGCCAGATTTGATGTTTCGTTTTTGGGTTCCCAAGCTTTTTGTCATCATATTCTTTTATGAGCAAAAAATTTTTTAACTTATCGTCATCGCAACCATGGTTGTACTTTTTGCCGATGGGATTTTATACCCAAATTTAAAGCGCTAAACATTGCCTGCCATTCTCCTTTTTTTTTTGGTAATCTTGTCGGGTAACAAAAATCCAAAACATTAATGATACAGCGAAGCGCCATCCTGTCAACAAAAGTAACAACAATGGGAAGAACACTTGGTTATTTTTTGTGGTACCACCACGTACAGAAAAGTACAAAAACCGTTCCGGACTGTGTCGAGACAGAACATTTTGGGAATATCACAAATCATCTTCAACTTTTGTCGCCCATTTGGGAAAATTTTTGTGATCACCAGTAAATTTAAAAACCACCCCAACAAACAAAAATTTCGGTTTTGAAATCTAGTTTCGTAGACTTTTCCCAGCGGATTGTGAATAACTATTAAACGAACAAAAACCCTTTTGGGGACTGAATAAAAAAAGAAATTTTTGGGGAAAGGATTAATAGGGCCCCTATTTGTCGGCCAACTAGTTAACAATTATTTTTTTTAATTTTTTTGCTCCCATCCCTCATATTTATTGTTGTCGGGTGTTACGCAATTAAATTTTTATGTGGGGCCAGTGTTTGTCAAGAGTAGGGATTTTTTGTTTTTTTCTCTCGAAGGCCGGAGGAAAGGGCGAAAAGTTTACTTTTTTGAGGTGCACCATATATAATGTTCCCGGGAAAAATCGAAAGGTCGGTTTTTTTGGTTTTTGCAGGGGCGGTCCCCGAATTATTTTAACTGCCAGTTTTTTGTTTTGACTGTCAGGTTTTCTGTATTTTTATTCTATAATTTTTTTTTTTTTCTCTTTCTTCTTTTCGTTATATTTTCATATGATATTTGCTGTGTTCGGGTAGATGTTATTATCGTGCACTTTTGTCGTGTCTACTATCTATGTATCTGAGTCAGTTTATTTTTACGCCACTGTGGATGTCCCCACAACTTGTTTTGTTACTGTGGTTTATTTTCCCGGTCATCAGCGTCTCCGTGTACTCAGCTTGTGAAGTCTAGCGTTGGTAGTCATCCCCTTAGTGTTATCATCCTTTGTTTGTATATTTTTTTTTTATGTTTTGTTTAACAATATTTTCCAGGGACTTTGAACTTGTGGTCAAGATTATAGATATTTAAGGGGGTATAGGTGAAAAACTTCCCCCCCCCACTACCTAGTGCTTATAGAGTGACTGGGTGAGTACAGAGTGATAATTTTTGCACTACGAGGGTTTTTGTGCACAAGGAGTGGTAGTGTACGTATGAAGGCACACAAAGGCTAGTAGCAGATTTTTTACATTTATAGTTGGCTGACAGACAGCAACGTGTCCCCCAAGTACAAGATGCCTCTTTAATGGACATATTGAAACGGTGAACGAATAGGCCTGAAAAGGGAAAGAGTTTTCAGGGTTTGCCCGAAGCCAAAATTTAAAGAATTTCAGCACTTGGGGAAAAAGGGGTAAGGCATAATGACGCGAAAGGGAAAGCGTCCCAAAAGGAAGAGAAAGAGACGCCCAAATAAAACTAGCTGAAACCCCGGGAAGGTTAACCCGGGCAAAAAAATTCCCCCGGAAGGGCGGATGTGTCGGCCTAACGGCGCAAGAAAA
>JACEFZ010012214.1:0-21350 GCA_014155875.1 Cepaea nemoralis
AAAAACAAAAAAACAATATCTCGGCATTTGACTAGACTTGAATAAGTTACAGTTACAGTTAGATGTGGTTTTTCAAGAGGTATCCAACACAACCCATGTTGCATAATAATAATTATTAAAAAAAGCAATTTAGAACATGTTGTTACTTAAATATTATTTCATTATATTACATAAAATTCATAAATGCCTATTTAGTATTTAGTACTATTTAGTATTTATTTATTTATTATTATTATATTAATTTTATTATTAAATAATTGAAAATTTCGAATCTTAAAAATAAAATGTCCAACATGACTTTGCAGCACGTGAACATGTCACCGACAACTTGGACTATATAATTAATAACACGACACTTCTCTGACACCCACAATGACAGAAGTTATTCAGTGCACCGACCCAGCTGCTACAACAGTCGGTGAGAATGATGAGGTTGCTGTGGATGGCTCTCCAGAACGCGGCCTTCAGGTTTCAGTTTCGCCAACAACTTTCGTTATTTCGTTTCGTGGAAATTACAGTTTTGAAACGGCAAGCCGTGTAAGACGTCATCATCATCATCATCATCATCATGTGACAGTTGGACATCGTCATTATCATGTGCCGTGCCGACAGGCGTGGGCTGTCATAGTCTTCAAAACACGATGCGGGCTTGGCTCTCCTCCAGTGTCAGGATTATGGTGTCGTCAATGAAAGCCTTCAGAGACGACATCCTGCATTCTTCACTGAGTCTCAGCCCTTGGTCGCAGCCGGACGCCGCACTCGTAATCATCTGCATGACCATGACAAATACGGCGAAATCGCACATCCTATTGTTAGATAAACTTGGAGGTCTATCTATCTGGTCGTGAACATCGGGGTAGAATATCAAAGAAAGAAACTTGAAAACTACCATTATCCTGGGCTTGGGGAGATGTGGCTGCCATTGACCCGTTAAGCTTTTGACCAGGTCCAGCCATATCACTGAAGATCTGTCTTCGCTGTCTTTGCTCTTTGGGAAGCCTCCATATGATGGTAACATGCTCAATGCATCTGGTGACAGCAGGGATACACCCATTCCGCACCATTTTGTCGACATACTTGATCTACATAATATACGCCATAGATCTACTGGCCATGACTGAGAAGAATATCTTGCCCCAGCACGATCTTTCAGACAAGAGATCCGCATGAACTGGCTAATATTTGACGAATTTTGGTCTTTGGGATCCCATTAACATTCTTCCACATCGGACTTGTGCTTCTCTGGGGATCTCAGTATCCGAAGGAAAAATGTTTTGCATATCCTTTACAGGACATCGCTGTCAACATCAGCATCTTTCAGCTGTCTGTTGATTTCTTGGCAAGATTACGCTCAGTAGTTTGCGCTGTCTGTTGATTTCTTGGCAAGATTACGCTCAGTAATTTGCCATTGCTTTCTGAACGGCCGGCTCACATACCCCGCAAGTCACCAGTGGGGGTAGAACTGCTCCCAGTTCTCGCCCGCTACGAGACTCTGCGTGATAAACGGGATTACGGAGAAAGTGTTGTAACCCCTCGGCCAGAGATAGGGATTGTCATAATAAGATGAATGGTAATGTAGTTATAGATTGGCTCGAGAATACAGTGCTTCCATCCCTAGATAGACTGTCGTGTCCAATTATGGACAATGCATGATATCAATGTTGTTGCCCAAGAAGACAAAATACCTACATCATCGAGCACAAAGGAAGCAATAAAGATATGGCTCCGAATGGAAAACATACCATTTCCAGACACGTATTTCTAGCTAGAATTGTTGTCCCTTATAAAACAGGCGCAAAAAAAAATCAAGAAATATCACATCGACACGTTGATAGAAGAGCATGGCCATAGGTGCTTGAGACTTCTGCCGTATCATTCTCATTTACACCCAATAGAACTTGTGTGGGCTAAAATTAAAGGACAGGTGGCAGCTGCCAATACTACATTCAAATTGTCTGACGTCATGATACTAACCCAATCCGCGCTATTAAATATTGATAAAAGTTACTGGAAAAAAATGTGAGGACCATGTGATGAAAGAGGAAGAGGACTATTGGAGAGAGGATGGATTGAATTTTATGCAGCCGAGAGCAATCATCAACCTACTGGAATCGTCCGACACAGATTAAGTTCTGAGCAGATCGCAAACCTTAATCTACGTACACACTTACTGGGATATTTTGCTCCAACTATTCAGACGAATTGCAGGCCCTAAACATTACAGCATCAGCACAATGTCAATGGCAACAGTTTGTTTTCCACAGTGATGAATTTTCAATTCTGCAAGCCCTCAAAGATGACAAACAACTGTATTGAAAACACACACACACACACACGCGCGCGCGCGCGCGCGCACACACACACACTAAACGCATTGAATACCAACAGAAGAGTAATATTGAGGTGGAAACTGACATATTGTGGCATAACAAGAAACGTGAGAGCAAACACGTTGTAAAATTAGGGGACAAAACACGTGCATACGAATCTATCTATAAACTTCAATGAAAAGAGGACCAACATCTTCTTCTTTAAGAAGAAAGCCCAATACAGAGACACTGACAACTATTTTCATAGTGCAAAACAGGTAATCATGTTCCGTTTCTGAACTGTAAACAGCAGAGTAGACAATCTTTCACGAAGACTCAAAGCGGGTCTATCACCCATGTGTACGTGTGAACAAACTACACAGACAGCTGAATAGATCCTTAAACAGGAAACATGATGACTACATTGCGGTATCATTTCTGGTCACTCCATATGCACATTAACACACAGCTATTTGGAAGCTTTCACGAACTCAATATAAAAAGCTAACATAAATACGTGTGTACACATTATTAACCAGCTGCTGAAGAAACAAGAAGGAAATGAAAAATAAAGTAAGAAATATATTCCTTCTACTTTCCTGTCAATTTACAAATTATTTACCCCATGCCTCTGTAAATTCTCTGTCTTTACTAATATTACACATTGCACCCCTTTCGGGATTCTCCGTGGTGAAGTGGTCAAGCCGTCTGACTCGGGCTCCGCAGGTTGTATCTTCGATTCCGGGCCGCGTCCTTCATTTCACGAGTGCATTTTTTCGGAGACTCCCGAGGGTCGTCGCTGGAGCTACGGAGTTCGTGCTTTGTGCGACTCTTTCCGCGCTGCGGAAAGAATCTGAGCCATGTGGGATAAAAACCCGGTGCAATGCAGCTGACCCTGTCGACTTTTAAGCTACTTCTTTTATTGCACCCACTCCCATACGAATCCGGATAGTCGGATACGCCTTGTGTCGTCATGTGAAGTGGCGGGTCTTTCATTACTGTAAAAACAAGTTTGTAAGCGAGAAATCACTAGTTTTTCAGCAAAACATCAAAGAAATGTCGCCGCTTTCGATGATTTATAAGTTGCTTTTGGACCTATCAAAGACATATTCCTTGCGTGAGGGTAAATATAAGACGGCTGGGACAATTTCATAACGATGCAACAGACAGTTTTCAAAATAATTGATCGTGAATGACGCCATTCGTTTCTGGACATACTATAGCAGATATGTACAATAACAGCATAGCGGGTGCTAGCATCAAGGAGGGGTGGTTACACGGCTATCTGATTACTTTGCTGAAGCCTGGCAAAGACTACACAAAGAATTCAGGGATACCGGGTAATAACCATGCAAAATACAATAGGCAGCTGCTGGAGAAGTTAATCGCCAGGAAAATATCAAGCCAGCTAGAAAGGCAAGGTTGTTTCCCACCCTTGGAGGGTACCGCCCAACAGGGACGTCACTAGGGGGGGGGGGGGTGCGGGCCGCACCGGGTGACACCATCAAGGGGTGACACCAAAATAAAAAAATTGCAAATTTGACAAAGCAGACATAGCTCTGTCTAATCGGGTTTCATAACCGTTCATTGTTAAATACATGAGCAGGCACAGGGTGCCACCATGCAGAGCGTCTGGTGCTTAAATGAATAAGACTCAGAGCTCAGAGCTGCTCGGAGCCTCGGAGTCGGAGTAGAATCGTGGGTCATTTGCAAACGCGCCAATTAATGACGTGTGGAGTCACGTGGTTGCAGAAAATGACAGACGTTGTTTACAGGTTCGTTTTTTTATGTAAATAATTATTTTTTATATTTTTTTAAATTTTATAATTTTATCAATATCACTAAAATATAAATATTTTAAAGTAAATTAATTAGGACAGGGCATAAATTTTTAAGGAGAAAAACAGCGGCAGGCTTCCACTTTAAAAAAGTTAGTATTACTATACTATAGTATACTAGTAGTTTACTACTACAATAAATTAATAATTACGGCATACACACGTTTTTCTAACTGTCTGAAAAATATATATTTCAATTTTTTAATTTAATTTTTTAATTAAAAAGATGGAAATAAAAAAATAAATAACGGTTGTGTAATTTTTCGAACCAACGAGTCACTGTTGAGACTGCCACACGCAGATCCTTCCAATAATTGATGCGGTTACTGACATTCGCCAGCAATTCGCAATATAAAATAATAAAATATATGTCATGAAATGACAGTCGTGCATTGGCGACAAAACTTCCTGATAAAAGTTAAGAAGAAGTGTTGCAACGAATATTGTTGACCGCCGGTTACATTTGTATATGAATCCATTAATTGTGCCTTGCAGCATTTGCCATCCGCATCGTATGCAGGTTGGTATGTTCAATACTCCATTAGCCAGTAAAAAAGTTACAATCCACTCAAACTTGTTACAATGAAATAAAATAGTTCTAACTTCCATGGACAATATTTTAAAAAATTTAATATTTTGTATGACAAGTTTTCTTTTTTAGACGGTTCTTTTTAGTGTACATAATCATTTTTTAATTACATTTTAAGTCTACGGTAAACAACGCAATTTAATCTAAATAACTATATTTATTAAATTATGAATAAATCATAAATGTTTGGATTATAATTATTTATACAGATTGTGTATATTTATATTATATCTTTTTGTTTAGTTGTATATTTTTAAGTCCCTAATTTATTATAGATTTATTATTTTAGAATATTCCATCATGCCACATGGAGTGCACAAATCAAAGAGGCCTAGTGGATGCGAGCAGCGAAAAGCAAAGAAGAAAAGATGTGAATCACTAAAATCACTACCTGGATTCATGCTTCAATATGTCAAGAGACCAAGTGATGGACAAGATTCATCAAAAGACGTTCTTCCTCAATGTACAATTAATAAGGATTCCTCCCATGCTGACAGCATGCATTCTTCAAAAGAGCAACTAGAACCAGAAATGGAAGAGAATCACGAGATTGATGCAGAAATACATAATGAAATAGCAGTAGATGAAGTTGAAACAGAAATGCATGCTGAAAATGATTCTCGTCATGATACTGTAAATGTGATGAGTCAAGTGGATGAGAAAAATTGGAATATTTTATCTGATGCTTCTTTCTGGAATGCACCAGCTCCAGATCATTTTCGAGTTGAAATTATCAAAAGAGGAAGTTGTTCTTTTCAGAACAAGGATGGGCCTTTCAGTACTGTGACAAGGCAAGGTGCAAAGACTAAAGGAGATGTGCGCCAGCTGTCAAAAGAATGGTTTCTACAAGACGATGCCAAATGGTGAGAAAATACTGCGGTCATGGATGGTTTTACTCGCTCGTCAGTGAGAAATTATACTGCTTTTGCTGCAGACTCTTTGCTGTTAATGTAACAGAACAAACATCAAAATTTGTCACTGGGTTTCAGCAGTGGTGGAAGCTGAGCCCAAAATTACATAATCATGAGACATCGGATGAGCATCTAGGTTGCCTTGAAAAATGGAAAACATTGGCCTTAAGCTGCACAAAACAATTGATGCCGACAGTGTTGCTGTAATGGATAGGGATAAAAAAAAATGGAGGGATATTTTGCACAGGTTGCTTGATATCACATTGTTTCTTGCTAAGCAAAATCTGGCATTTCGTGGCCATAAGGAAGATGCATCTTCGTTGAATAAAGGAAACTTTCTTGAGATGGTTGAGATGCTTTCTAAATATGACCCTGTGTTGAAAGAGCACCTAATGAGATTAAAGCGAACTACATCTGTAACAGTAAAAACATCCGTATCTTATCTTTCACCAGAAACTCAGAATGAATTTATAACTGTTCTGGCAAATCATGTGAAGGAAATTCTTGTAAATGATATAAAGGCTGCAAGGTATTTTGGAATTATGTTCGACAGCACACCTGACATATCACACACTGACCAGATGTCTGAGGTGATCAGATATGTGAAAATCCACAATGGGGAAGTTGAAGTGAGAGAAGTGTTTCTAGGATTTTTCCCTTTAAAGGGGATAAAAGCTGATGACCTCAGTTCAGACATTTTAAAAAATCTAGAAAGTGATGGACTTGACATAATGATGTGCAGAGCTCAAGGTTATGATAATGCTGCCACAATGTCTGGAATTCATGGACGTGTTCAAGCCATTCTGAAAAGAAGGAATAAGAAAGCTATTTTTAACGGATGCGTGGACCATTCGCTTAACTTGTGTGGTCAACACTCTTTTGCTGAAAATGCTTTATGTGTAACATTTTTTGGAACTCTTGAGAGAATGTATTCCTTCTTTGCTGCTTCCACCCATCGATGGGATGTTTTAATTGAACACACTGCAATGTCGATTAAAAGGCTATCAACAACACGCTGGAGTGCACATCATGCTGCTGTTAAACCGGTGAAAGATAAGTTTGATGAATGTGTGGCGGCGATTGAAGCTCTATGTGATCCTCGTGAAAATGTGGAAACAAGAGGTGCAGCACAAGGTCTTTTACCTGTTGTCTGTGATTTCACGTTTCTGTGCTGCCTTTACTTTTGGGCTGCTGTACTTGAGGAAGTTAATTTGACACAGCAGTATCTGCAGACTAAAGGCTTAACTCTTGACAAAGTAGTGACCAAGCTAGAGGCATTAAGACTTTTTCTGCAGGAAAAGCGCAGTCACTTAGTGGAGCATGCAATTGAACAGGCACTTTTAAAAGCAGACCAATTTGGAATAACAGTAGAGAGAAGATTAAGGTTCAAGAAGAGAATGGCAGGGAAACAACTCAGAGATGCTTCAGATGCTGGACTCACTATGCAAGAAGAAAACAATAGGGCGATGCTGGAGTGTATTGTTCGTTTTCATTCTGAACTCCAGACCAGATCAACAGCGATCAAGGAAGTAGCAAATATGTTTGAGGCTGTTCAAGCCAAGAGTCTTCTATCAGCAACTGAAGAAAAGTTGCTGGTGTCAGTTCCAAAATTGACCACTTTCTATGATGAGCTATCCGAAGTAGAGCTTTTAAAAGAAATACCAAGGCTGAGAAGACACCTGAAGGCAGCAGATATTGATATCCACAAAGCCAAAGACTGGTCAATATTTGATATTTTAAAATTCATAGTTGACTGGGATTTCCTTGAATCTCTCCCAATACTCTCACTAAGCCTACAACTATTTCTTACGATCTGTGTGTCTGTGGCTTCATGTGAGAGGAGCTTTTCAAAACTGAAACTTATAAAGAACTATTTGCGATCAACCATGGGACAGTCAAGACTTTCTGATCTGGCTATATTATCAATTGAAAGTGATATGGTGAAAGATATTGATTTTGATGATGTGATTGACAGGTTTGCAGCTTTGAAGACCAGGATGGGAAACTTTTAATTTTAAATAACAGAAATTTTAATGTTAACTAACAAACATTTAACTTTGTCCGAGTTTGTCGAAGTTCTTTATTTATGTTTTACCTGAAGTATTGAAGTTATATTATTCTATTTGTTTTCTTTCTTATGTCCTTATTAACTTTTTGACTTATTTTACAAACATTACTATATGCGATTATATATGGTACAGGAACACTCGGAAGAAGACCATGGTGAAAGTCTAGAGGGGTAACACCAATAGTTTACCGCACTGGGTGACACCAACCCCAGTGAAGCCACTGCCGCCCAAACAGAGAAACCTGGACCAATGCAGCAGTTTTTGTCTATGATGTCTATGAAGGTTTCCACTCAGGCATTGAAAATGTTCTGCAGTGATTGATCTTGAAGATGCGTACAATAGAGTGCTGTTGGATTATTTAATGTTTCAGCTTCTTGAACTCAAGATAAGTCCATTCCTCTTTATTAGGATCGCGGCAGCCCTCTTCCAACGGAAAGTAGTTTTTAGATGTGGCAGTTGGACTTCGGAATCAACAACAATATATCCTGGCCTACCACAGGGATGACCATTATCTCCAGTGCTTTTCAACGCCTACACTGTGAGAATTACCAGCGTGCAGATCACAGGACTGGGGAGGACATTGTCATATGCCCACGATGTGTTAGTGTATCGTCAGGGTAAGGATAGAGATCGGGTTGCTGTGGAACTACAAACCGAACTAAGTCGCATAAGCACTTGGTGTGTGGATCTTGGGGCAATGGTCGTCCCAACGAAGGCAGCAGTGACATGGTTCTCTTTGAATAACCATATTGTCAACACTCCAACACCAACTATAAATCTGTGTTCAGAGACTGTGGAAATAACACTTAACCGGAAGTGATTGCTGGACAGATGCAAATGAGGCCCTGTAAGGGATGCCTTTTTCTTTTGGGGTGAATTAAGAGCACAGTACTGAAAATCTATTGGAGCAAATAAACAGGCATAGTGCAGAATGTGACTTAGATATTAACATCTAAATAACGAAAACTATGATAATTAGCTGTGGAAAGGAAAGGCCATGAATGAACATCACAGTAAACGGGGAGATACTAGAACAAGTAACAACTTTCTCTTATCTTGCTCATGTAATATTAACAAATGATGACAGGAGAGAAACATACATCAGAAAGAGAAAACGAATGGCCAAAAATGCTTTCAACATCATGAAATCAGCGTTAACATATAGAGATATTAACAAAGCTTTAAAAATTGTCAAATATTATGTATATTCAACACTGTGGTCATTGTCCATCAAGAATGATGATGACCATTCATTTCATCCAGTATGATTAAGTATGGAGCCGTGAGTTCTAAGATGGCTGGTAAGACCAATTTGGGCTCGAAATCTTCTTTGACAATGTGGGAAAAGAATGCTTGACATTCCAGGAAGAGGATTTCCTGCAGTGTGTGTGTGTGTGTGTGTGTGCGTGCGTGCGTGCGTGCGTGTGTGTGTGTGTGCGTGCGCGTGTGCGTTCGTGCGCGCGCGCGTGCATGTGTGTCCAACATTTAGGAATCAAAATTTTCGACCTTTTACATTTTATTTTTCAAACGTGTATTTCATACAAAGCAATATGTGTTTGTATATTGTATCCAATATATTGATATTGTATCCAATTTTACAAGAAAACGCCGTTGGAACTACATCGGCCATGTACTCAGAATGGACAAGGCAAGACTCCCCAACCAAGCCCTCTTATGGTCACCAGTAGGGAAAAGAAAACGGGGAAGACCAAGAGAGACCCTGCGTAGAACCACCATCAGAGAAGACTCATTCAACGGCCAAGTGAACATCCAGGATCTACAACAGGTAGCAGCGAACCGCCAGACATGGAGAGCCATGACTCCTCCCTATGCGCCAACTTAGGAAAGACTAACTAACTAACTAACTAACTAACTAACTAACTAACTAACTAACTAACTAACTAACTAACTAACTAACTAACTAACTAACTAACTAACTAACTAACTAACTAACTAACTAACTAACTAACTAACTAACTAACTAACTAACTAACTAACTAACTAACTAACTAACTAACTAACTAACTAACTAACTAACTAACTAACTAACTAACTAACTAACTAACTAACTAACTAACTAACTAACTAACTAACTAACTAACTAACTAACTAACTAACTAACTAACTAACTAACTAACTAACTAACTAACTAACTAATTAACTAACTAACTAACTAACTAACTAACTAACTAACTAACTAACTAACTAACTAACTAACTAACTAACTAACTAACTAACTAACTAACTAACTAACTAACTAACTAAAGTGTATTTACAAGGTGTAATGTGTGTTTCTTGTGTTTGTGTATATCACATAGCGTTGCCGTTTGTTAGTGTTAAGTGTCACAAGCGTGAATAAAACAAATACATAATATACATTTATGATAATATGACATGTATGATACAGTGCATGTAAACACACATTCCTTTCATATGCTTCATCTTCATTTCCACCTCCGCAAGCGGAATGCATGTTACATCTGTCCATCTCTCTCTCTCTCTCTCTCTCTCTCTCTCTCTCTCTCTCTCTCTCTCTCTCTCTCTCTCTCACACACACACACACACACACACACACACACACACATGGACACACACACGCAGGCGTACGGACGCACGCACTCACGCACACAGTCCTATTAAACCGAAGGTGCCTGGAAGGTTAACCCGGTCAACAAATGTCCGCAGAAGTCGCATGTGTCGGCCTAGCCGTGCAAGAACGCAGCTCTGCTGTAAACAGGCACAACGCAATCACGTCCGAAAAAACTCTCCGGATGAACGCAGAAGAAGAGGAAGAAACCGAAGGTGACTGTTATCCATATTGGGTAATGAACTACCTTTGAAAGAATGAATCCATCAATTGTCACATCGAAGATACATGGAGTGTTTATTGTCAGAACCTACAAACAAACGTGTCTAGTTATGTTGTGGGAGTTATTTCTCTTGGAACAATAGGACCATTCATCTGCATTAGATCGTTCCCCTTCCTAAGGCAGACCGTGTGGAAGTGGTTTAATTTCCTAGAGTGTTGCTGATAAACAGTCCAGGTTTCACAAGCATATAGCAGTGTGGATAATAATACAGCTGCTTTGTAGACTTTCAGCGTTGTTTGCAAGTTTATTCCATTTCTGTCCCATGCATTCTTGTACAGTCTGCCAAAGGCCGCACTGGCCTTGGAGATTTTGCATTCACTTCGTCATCAGTTGTGGCAGCTTGTGACACAGCGCTGCCAAGATAGAAAGAGCGTCCATGCCCAGTATCCACACTCTACTAATGAAGAATCAGATTCGCTGGGCTGGTCACTTAATTCGCATGCCAGATCACAGGCTCCCTAAGCGATTTTTTTTTTTTTTTTTTTTTTACGGCGAACTGGGTTGTGGTAAACGCTCCAAGGCGGCCAGAGGAAACGCTTTAAAGACACTCTGGAAATCTCACTGAATGCTTTTGGAATTCCCATGACACCTGGGAGACTGCAGCCAGAGACCGACATTTGTGGCGTGCATCATTACGCAAGGGAGCAGTCACGTGTGAGGCAACCAGGACTGCAAGAGCTGTGAAGAAAAGGCAGGACATTAAAAAACCACTGCAGGAAATCCTCCTCCAGAAACGTCAAGCATTCTTTGTCCACATTGTCAAAGAACATTTCGAGCCAAATTAGGCCTTATCAGCCATCTTAGAACTCACGGCTCCATACTTTCAACACCACTGGATGAAATGAATGGTCATCATCATTCTTGATGGACAAATAACATGTTGCAATGGGAAAGATGCATGCTCTTAAAAATCTAATTTTTGTAGTTCTATCTGTCTCAATCCATAATTTATTTAGTTGTTTTAGTCTTTGAAGAGCAATTGATAGTCGTGGTTTAATTTCTTTCATTGTGTCACCAAATTTCTTTCATTGTGTCACCATTGTTTGTAATCAATGACCCAAGTAATTCATAATTTTCCACCACCTCCAATCGTTCCTAATTAACATATTTCTTTCTCCATAGTAGTTTTATCTGTAAGCATTATCTTTGATTTTGCTATGTTAAGATACAAGTTGTGATTTTCACTATTTTTTTGAGTTGAGGTTATTAAGTTTTCTATGCCATTCTGTGATGTGGATAGTAATACTGTATCACCAGCATATCGAATCTCTGGTATTTTATTACCACCGATATTTAGGGCATCATATTGCTCCCTGGTTGTATCATCTCTGACATTTCTCATTATATTTTCGGCGTACAGGTTAAACAAATAGGGTGAGAGTACACAGCCATGACGGACTCCTTGCTTGATGTCAAACCAATCTGATGTCTCGCCATCTGTTCTAACTGCTGCTTGTTGGTCTAGATAGAGCATTTTTATGAGGTGTACTACATCTGATGGAAAGCCCATATTCCTGATGATTTCCCAAAGTTTCTGATGTTAATACTAAGATTGATTAATTGATGACAGTGGTACACATTAGAAATATAGAACTACCCGTGAAAGAATGTGTTTAAACAGGCATAGTATGAAATTGGGTTGAGTTAAGCACTGACATCACTGCATTCAGGACGCATAGTATGAAGTGTGAGTGTGAACTTGATGGGAGTGGCATTTTGCTTAATGTGTGAAATTTTGTGTTATAAAAATGTGTGAAATTACGAGCGTGTGCGCGTGCGTGCGTGCGTGCGCGCGCGCGCGCGTGCGTGTGTGTGTGTTGACTTTTTCGTAACAAGTATTTGGCTTGCGCCGGCTCCGTGGCGAAATTGTTACGAACGCAGTTCGTAATCCCACACACCCGCGTTCGAAACACAGCTGCGGGTGATTTGTCAGCAGGATTTTTTTTTGTTTATTGGATTTTCACAAACCAGTATGGGAGCCGGTAGTTCAGAAAGCTATGGCAAACTACTGAACGCAATCTTGCCAAGATATCATAAACAAGCACAGAATGATGGGGTTGACCGCGACATCCTGAAAAGGATATGCGACTAACATGTTGCTTTTTGTAATTTTTTTTTTACTTTAGCCTGTATAACAGGCCGTCAAAATTTTGTTTTCAACCTGAACAATCTAATCGCTAGTTACTATTGAAAGCATAAACCCCTTTATAATTATGTAGAAGAAATATACAATTTATTAGAAAATTCTCACGCACTTAAAATAAAGCCATTACCTTTACACACACCCTGAAGATGCCGTAATCTTGTTATCATATTATTAATACAACATGTAATTGTAGCTAATTTCTTTAAAATCTTTATAAAATGCTTAGACAAATACACAAATATTAAAATTATTTAATACAGTCACGCAATTGCTGGTAATGTCCCTTGAAATCACTTATGTTACTTGTTAATAATTTCCCTTGAAATTACTTACCTTGTTATGTCCTGAATGGATGAATGAATGTTATTATTTTTTTTCTGCATATCCCTTGCAGGACGGTGCAGTCAACACCAGCATTTTTCGGCTGCTGTTGATGTAGTAGGCAAATTTTACGTTCAGTAGTTTGCCATTGTTTTCTGAACGTCCGGCTCCCATACCAACACGTTATAACACAACGCGACACCGTCTGCTGCACAAATCGGTCGCGGCTGCGTTTCGAACGCCTGGAAAGCGGCTCACGAACCGTGTTCGCAAGCCTTTGGCCACGGAAACCGGCCGGAATGTGGACCGGAATGTTGTGTCCCATTGTAATATTTCACTAACAAGTCTTTCTTTTGATTTGCGGTGTTATTTCGTACAAAACTGATTTTACACAAGGTGCGTTGCATGTTTTCTTTTACATTTGCAAATACAACAAGACCCCCAGATGTAAAATGCAGCAAGATTCTCTAATTTTTTGCGTAATTACTGCATACTATTTATTACATTTTATTTTTAAGTGTTGCACATCCCTTACAGGACATTGCAGACAACACCAGCATTTTGCATCTGCTGTTGAAATACTAGGCAAGTTTTACGTTCAGTAGTTTGCCAATGTTTTCTTATCGACCGCCTCACATACCCCCGTAAGTTACCAGCGTGGCGCGATCCGCTACTGAATCTTGTGCAGCTCCCCCCCCCCCCCCCCCCCAACCCCCCCCCCCCCAACGTGGATATACGGGATTACGAACAACGTCGTTAACCTCTTGGCCAGGGAGACCTGCATTTATTACACTACATATATTAATTCTTCGCAGACATTAAATTCGGGTTGTATTCAAAAGTTGCATATAAATAGGAACTGTAGTTATCCTTTTCAAACATTGAGTTTTATTGTCATAACCTACAACCAAATGTTTCCAGTCATATTGTGTGAGTTATTTCTCATGGAACAATAGGACCATTCATCTGTATTAGATTGTCCCCCTTTAATTGACAACATTTTCGAGCTCTCAAATCCATAGGCACAAATATTTCGTTGCAATGTTCTAGAACTAAGGGAAAGGATGCAAGGAGCTCCACCACAGTTACACGTTTGTCTACTCTGGAGTACAACAGCAAGAAAGGGCAAGACACAGTGTGGGAATAGTCAAATTAGCACAAGCAAAACAGAAGTAATGACTATAACCGAAGAAGAAAAAAACATCAACAATTCACCTAAACGAATATCCCCTGAAACAAGTAAAGAGTTTCAAGTACCTAGGAAGTATATCATCAAATGGCAGATCAGAAGACGAAATTGAAAATAGATGCAATAAGGCAAATCAACTCATTGGACAAATGGCACCAATACTAAAAAACAAACATGTATCAATAACTACTATAGTCTGTTTACTTTTGTCTGCCCAATATAAAATTCCATATCTCAGTAACCAACTGAAGGGAAATGATGAGATATAGCATATAACCTTATCATTATGTCCACCCAACAAACAAACAAAAATTGTTCTGGAGATTGTACAGCATATTTCAAAGTTTGTTTATAAGCGGTGTATAATTTACGGGTCAGAGATGAAGTGCACATTATTAAACGTATTACGTCTTCACAAGAAAACATTAGCGTTGAATAGTTAATTTGCTCGTGGGACATGGGATTGGCGTTATGACAAGAGCCTCGCGTAGTGGAACTGGGCATTACTGTAAAACATGTTTGTTAGCGAGAAATCACTAGTTTTTCACCAAAACATCAAAGACATGTCACCACTTTCCATGATTTAAGTTGCTTTTGGACATATCAAAGACATATTCATTGGGTGGGGGTAAATATAAGACGGCAGGAAAAATTTCATAACGATGCAACAGACAGTTTTCAAAATAATTGATCGTGAATGAAGGCATTCATTTCTGGACAGACTATAAGAAAGAACTTTACAATACAATCTTCCTACAAACTCTTTGCTACCAATGCAAACCTGGACAATGACAGAACAGAGAAAAGAAAAATCACAACAACAGAAATGAGATTCCTGAGAAGAATACTCAGCGTATCAAGAAAAGATAAGATCAGAAATAAAGAAATCAGGACCAAAGTAGGGGTTATTGCAGCACTAGATTTTATTAGAAAACAGCAAGTGAAATGGTTTGGCCATGCAAGTAGGTTACTAGTCAACAGCATACCACAACAAGCAATGATGTACAGACCAGATGGAAACAGAGGAAGAGGTCGACCACGTAAACGTTGGACGGAGGGAATAGCAGAGTCCATGGGTAAATCAATAATGAAGACCATAATCGGGCACTCTCACGACACCGCAAGGTACAAGAGGAACATGATGAGATGAGATGAGATGATGAGTTCCACTATATGCAAGTAAGCTGATCTTGTTCAATTGTAATCACGCTTTCAACACGGAAGCCAGGCTAGTGTAGTGGCTAGATGCTCGTCTGTCGGCTCGGTGGTCATGAGAACGAATCTGCAGCGGGGCGGGATGATACAGTGGATCTGGCCTCCCTTGTTGTACTTGGCTGATGAAGCCTAACCGTCGCAACGTCCTTTGTTTACCGCCATTGTATTATGTAAACCTGCACTACTTCTTGTTTTTTTTTTTAAAATTATTGTTTACATTTCTACAGCTTTACCGCAGATAAGCTAGGAAACATCTAATGACAGCAGAAATGAAATCTCTGAGCAAAGAATGCCATTGATGGACAGAAGAACACACGAGAAAGTTCTTTCAACAATAATTGAAAAAACGTAAATTAAATAGAAAAATTAAATGTCAACAAACCAGTTTTGTTTAAAAATCGTGGTACGATGAGAAATAAACTTGAAAACTTATTGACCACTAAGAAACTTGACGGGGAAAAGAGGATGTGGAAACGAAGAGATGCATGCCAAGATGGCTTGACATAATCTAGACAAAAAACAGAGGCCCGGCCCATAAACTGGCGACGGTGTGAGATGGTGAACCAAGACTGCCTAAGTGTATTAGCATTGCACATGAAGGTGATACGTTTGTCAATAGCAGAATAAACACGATTATTGTAGTGTGATATTATCGAGCACATATTTGGCTAAACCTAAACATATATAAGAATTTGTAAATGTTTATGAAAATCTCAACAGAAATCTCAACAGAAAATCTCTCCCCTTAGGAGAAAATTACGCTCTCGAGACACCCACATTTGGGGTTATTGCAGGTGTTCAACCCAGCCAAAGTGCAATGGAAGGGCCTTCAACCAGGGAGCACCATCATTTCTTTCTTTAGTTTTCCCTCATTGCTCCAATGTTGGGATTCTCTTCCCTCCCCTACCGGGGTAAGGGACTCACTTCTGTGTGATTTAAAAACAAAATGTATTTCATACAAAGCAGTTCTGTCAGTTATCAGTTATCAGTTATCAGTTGGGGTATCTTCATTGCACTCCGGACATGTCCATAGGTGCTCAGCTCCTCCCCTCAGCATATGCATCAGCGTCCGGTGGCTAATAGTGCCAGTTCTGTGTTGGTTGACGACGCGCTTTGTTTTCCCGATGTACCTCTCGCGTCTGGCTGTGCCGATTCTTACTCCCAGTCTTTCATTCTGGACAGCGATGTGGAATCACTGACGTCCAAAGTCCTCTGTTCTCGCCATATCTTTAAGGACGTTAATAACATCGGCACGATCCATGGGCTTGGCCATCTACAGGGGGTGCAGAGCCAGCTAGTTAAAAGCAGTGTGTATTTACATGGTGTAATGTGTGTTTCTGATATATTTTTTTATTTTTAGTATTCCTCTTGCTAGTCGTGGTTCAGTGACTAATCCCACACAGTGTCTTGCCCTTTCTTGCTGTTCCACTCCAGAGTAAACAAACGATTAACTGTGGTGGATCTCCTTGCATCCCTCCCCCTTTATTCTGGTGTTTACTAATCCCATCAGTCTGTGATATATTGCAAGTCACCCACCAGTGTTTTCAGGAATTTGGTTTATAAGTGGCAGTTCGACTATGACCATATAAGGAGTTTAGTCAGCTTGAGATATAATTGGACTAGGTGACAACATATTTTTGAACAAGCTTTTATGTCAGTTGAGCCCACCGATTGGTCGAGGTCCCTGCCAAAGTTTCAACTTGGCCTTACGAGGCGAAAGTATCTCACTTGCCAAGATGATCGTCAACTAGCAGGTCCCTTCACGTTTAGGGGAGAATTTTCTAGCCCATTTGCACTCCCTGAGCCTGGTGTAAGCATATAAATTATATATATAATATATATATATATATATACTATATATATATATATATAATATATATATATATATATATATATATATATATATATATATAAAATAGAATGTCAGTGAGTCCATATGTTATTGATGCGTTCGCGAACGGTCCATCCGATTGAGATGAAATTGTCTACATGTTTTCTTCTCATTTCCGTGCAGCCAACTGTCATAGTTTGTTAGTGTACAAGCAGTTATTTACTTAATAAAATTTAATATTTTAATTTACATTATAATTTATAAATAGCAATGGGGACTTAACTTAAGAAAAGTTATATCAAGGGACATAACTTTTAATATCATTGCTATATAATTATAATTAAAATAATTGTTGCATATTTCTCAAATATGTGGACCTTTTCTCTACAGTTATCTACAGGCATTTGCGTTACAATGTATAATGATAAAATCTTTAAAGCATTTTAAAAGTTTTCGTAAAAATAATGCATCTAGTTAAATAGTGAAAATTTTCTAACTCATCTTTTTATGTTTAAAGAAGTTATCTTTAGTCATGAAGATGATTAAAACCAGTTTTCATTAAAAAATAATGGATCTATTTTAGATACGTTAGAATTTTGTTTCTGTACTTATTTGAGAGAGAAAATTTTGAATTAATCGCAGGATTTGTTTTTTCCGTTCGCTTGGCCGGGAGAAGGTCAGTACACAATTCGCACTTGCATAATATGTGTATATGCCTTATTTTGGTTTTGGTTTAAACAACTTTCAAACACAATTCGCACTTGCATGAAATGTGTATATGCTTTATTTTGTTTTTGTTTAAAAATAAAAGGTTGGCAGCGTCAACATCGGGTTTTTCATTCAATGTTGTGGGTGTGAAAGATAACACATGGTGTGTGGAAGGACATTTGTTTTCCATACTTTATGCATACTTGTCACCGCCTCATTTTCATATATAGTAGAGGGCTGCAACTCCAGCCTCAATGCTCAAATGCTCAATGCATTTATCTAAACTAGACATTTTGTATTTTAATTGTTTGTACAATTTATAGAGTTAAATCCCTTAGAAAAATATGTTGTGTGGTTGAAAATTTGGTTAACTCCCCTAATTATTAATGTGTAAATCAAAATGCAAGGTTATGTTGGTGACAAGGTCATGAATATGCAAAGAAATCAATATGATACAAAATAATACATTGATGAAACATGAGAAGTACAGCTTAGAAGTACAATGAGTATGAGGTGAAACTTAGCTTTTGATTTAAGAACTCCTCGATGTTGTTTTGTACTCTCGTCACTGTTGGAAAGGTTTCATCGGTTGGACGCGGCACTTGTTGCGGAACAATCTGCTCGTGGAGCGAGAAAACATTAGTCACTGTCACAGAAAAAAAAAAATGTCAAAATAGTAACATGTCAAAAAAAAAATTGTTTACAGAATCAAAATAACGAGGCACTGTGGAGGCAATGGTGAGACATTGCCGAGGGACTCAGATTACTTCTATTTTATCGCTAGATAGCTACTAGTTTTATGTAAACTTGTAATGTTAGCAATTTCTTTGATTTAAACAAATCAATGTGTTATCAAAAATCAATGTTTTACCAAAACTCAATGTGATATGATTAAATAATTAATTTTACATGGCATTTAATATGTTTTTAAGAAAACATTCTATGCCAAAACCGGAAAACTAGCCCCCAAAAAGCCTGTCATCATCTTACTCTTATCTAAATAATGGTTCGGGTTCATACAGGCAAACAATACACTGTTCGCTAGGATATAGAACATTTATTGTATAAAGTGTACAGTTGGCGCAGTGGGGTAAACAGACCCGCGCTCTCTTTATAATACATATCACAGATAGTTAAACATCAAACATATAGTTGCCCCCAAAACAACAATCTAGAAAACACATCTAGCCTAAGTATATCTAGGGAATATCTATGAGTCCCTCTCAGGCGGGGCCTTGTTGTTTTTCTCTCCATTTCCTTTTTGCCCCTTTTGCCGGTTCCGCGGGCCCCTTTTTTAAGGGGCCGGGGGGGCCCCTTTTCCCCCCCCCTTTTTTTTGGGGTTTTTTTAAAAAAAAAAAAAAAAAAAACCCGGGCCCCCTTTTCCCCCCCGGGGGTTTCCCCAATTTTGGGAAAAGGGGGGGGGTTTTAACCCCCCCCTTTTTTTTTTTTCCCCCCCTTTTTAAAAACCCCCCAAAAAAATTTTTTAAAAAATTTTTTTTTTTCTTTTTTTTTTTTTCCCCTTTTTTAAAAAAAAAAAAACAAATTTTAAAACCCCTTTTTTTTTTTAAAAAAAAAAAATTTTTTTTAAAAAGGGGGGGGGGGCCCTTTTTGGGGGGGGGGGGGGGGGGGGGGGGGGGGGGGGGGGGGGGGGGGGGGGGGGGGGGGGGGGGGGGGGGGGGGGGGGGGGGGGGGGGGGGAAGGGGGGGGGGGGGGGGGAAAAAAAGGGGGGGGGGGGGGGGGGGGGGGGGGGGGGGGGGGGGGGGGAAAAGGGGGGGGGTTTTGGGGGGGGTTTGGGGGGGGGGGGGGGGGGGGGGGGGGGGGGGGGGGAGGGGGGGGGGGGGGGGGGGGGGGGGGGGGGGGGGGGGGGGGGGGGGGGGGGGGGGTGGGGGGGGGGGGGGGGGGGGGGGGGGAAAAAAGGGGGGGGGGGGGGGGGGGGGGGGGGGGGGGGGGGGGGGAAAGGGGGGGGGGGGGGGGGGGGGGGGGGGGGGGGGGGGGGGGGGGGGGGGAAAAAAAAAATTTTTTTAAAAAATTTTTTAAAATTGTTTATGTTTTTTTTTTAAAACCCCCCGGGGGGAAAAAAAAAAAAAAGGGGGGGGGAAAAAAAAATTTTTAAAAAAAAAACCCCCCCGGGGGGGGAAAAAAAAAAAAAAAAAAAAAGGGGGTTTTTAAAGGGAAAAAAAATTTTTTTGGGGGAAAAAAACCCCCCGGGGGGGAAAAAAAGGGGGGGGGGGGAAAAAAAAAAAAGAAACAGACGGACAGACAGACAGAAAAAAAAGGGAAAAAAAAAAAAAGGGAAAAAAGGGGCCCCCCCCGGGGGGGGGGTAAAAAAAAAAAACCCCCCCCAAAAAAGGGGGGGGGGGGTTTTTTTTTTTTTTTTAAAAAAAAACCCCAAAAAAAAAAAGGGGCCCCCAGGGGGGAAACCGGGCGGCGGGGAAAAAAAAAAAGGGGAAAAAAAAAAAAAAGAAAAAAAAAAGGAAAAGGGGGAAAAAAAAAGGTTTAATTTGGAAAAAAAAAAAAAATTTTTTAAAAAATTTTTTTTGTTTTTTGGTGTTTGGGAAAAATTTTTTTTGGGTTTTAATTGGGGGGGGGTTTTTCCCCAAAAAAAAATTTTTTTTTAAAAAAACCCTTTTTTTTTTTCCCGGGTTTCCCCCCTGCAAAAAATTTTTTTTTTAAATATCTTGCTTAAAAAAAACGCATATTTTATGTGTGTTTAGAGTTTTTTTTTCTTTCTCTAAGTGCATCTCTGGTCCTTTTACTCTATGCTGCCCGAAAAAGTTACTATTTAGCGTATAGCATGGACCCTGCTTTTCATGCCGAGGAAATGTTTTTGCTAAACTGTGGCTTGACTTTCTTCGTGCACTTATGAGTTCAACAGTGGTTGTTCACATCAGTTATGTAAAACAGTTGTAAATGTGACCCTATTTATAAAAAGTTTGGGGATCAAAAGGGGAAGGGTGGGACCTACACATAGACAACTTGGCAGTTCAGAGTGAGCATCTTACCCCTGTTTCTTGGGAAAATTTTCCCGGATCTCTACACTTCTACAGTAACCTAAATTTTTCATTTTGTTTGAATTGTACCCCTTTTTTTGCATTGTTGGGTGTTTAGGGTTCTGAGCCATTTTAAGGGTTTTCCCTAAAAAGGGTGAAATTTGGGGAAAGAGAAAACCCCTTCCATCCGGAATACCCCTAGCAAAACCCAGCCTTATCACTCATGTATTTTTTACACCTCACAATTCCAGTTTTCCCCTTTTTCTATTGTTTCTAAGTTCTTGATCTTTTCTACTATAACCGCGGACGTTCATTGTCCCTGTTTTTTTTTTAAATCGTTGATCTATCTCGTTTGTCCATTAAC
>JACEFZ010012215.1:0-24202 GCA_014155875.1 Cepaea nemoralis
GACATCCGAAATGGGAGAACACGAAGCAAAAAAAAAGATTTTTCTATTTGAAGAAAAAAAAAATAAAAAAAATTAAAACAGATAGTAGGGCAATATGGTATGGGAAACAGAAACGACAGAGGAGACCGGCAAATAGATTTCTATGAAGAAAACAATTGTATTGTTTGCAACACATTTTTCGAACATAACACTAGGAAACTGTATACATGGAAAAGTCCTGGAGATAGAACAAGAAACTAAACTGACTAAATTATGATAGAAATAGATTTAAAAGCAATGTTAAAAATGCGAAAACATACCCTGGTGCTGATATCAACTCTGACCATAATCCTGTAGTGTAAAAATTACAAATAAAACTTAAAAACCCAGGAATAAGGAAAACGAAGACACCTCACGTAGATATATCGGCATTGAAACAACCAGAAATAAGTCAACTATACCTAGTTGAAGTCAAAAATAGATATTATGGGCTAATCATTGAAAGTATGGAACAATATCGACGTGAAAACCCGAGGATAAAATTAATACAAAATGGGAAAATGTGAAAACCGGTATTCAGATTGAAAATACGAACTTGTCAGTGAAGATTAATAAGAAAAAACAATTATGGATAACCGATGAAATCTTGAGTAAAATGTCTCCAAAAAAAAATAAAAAAAATAGCAAAGTACACTCGAGAGTATATAGTAATAGATAGAGAAATACGTCACATGTGCAGAGTTGCCAAAGAAGAGTGGCTGTAGAAACATTGCAAAGAAATAGAGGATCTGGAAATAAAACACAACTCGAAAGAATTACATGAACATATAAAAGAATTTACAAAAAAGAAAAATAATATAACACGAAACGGTTGTATCAGAGGAAAAATTTGAGAAATTATAATTAATAACACTGACATAATAACAAGATGGACAGAGTACACAGAAGATTTATTCTGTGACAACAGTGTCAATAGACCAACATTGTATACTGCTCAAGATGGACCAAAATTATTAACGGCTGAAGTAGAAAAGGCTATTGAAAAGATGAAAGAAGGAAAAGCTGCAGGTCCTGACAAGATAACATCAGAGATGATAAAATCCTTATCCAGCTTTGGCATTGAAACTATCACAGAATTATGTTAGTTAGTTAGTCAGTTAGTTGACAGATCTTCCTCATTGCACATCGAACCATTCAGTCCATAAGTGCTCGGATCCCCTCCTCAGCAAATACCGTAGCTTGTAGCGACTAACGACACCAGTTCTGTGTTGTTTTATCAGTCTTCTTTGGCTTCCTGTGTAGTGTTCTTGTTTCGCCACCCCTCTTTTAATTTGCTGTTCTCGCAGTTTGGCCATGGTTGTAGATTCACAGTCATCACTTGGTTCTCGCAAACGTCTTACTTCTGGTCACGCATTAAGAATGTCAGCCTGGCCATGGCGCGTCCGCCCTACACAGTAGCCTTACCTGTGAGCTTGTCAGCCTGCTCATTCCCTTGTACTCCCGCATGCCCTGGCACGAAGATGAAACTAATCTTTGCCAGCCGAGACCGCTCCAGAGACAGCAACCATTTTCTTCGGATCCGCCCCCCCCCCCCCATCTCTATCCTCTTGAGCATGCTCATTGAGTCGTTAAGGAAACATGCCCTAGTGAATGTCTGTGTCTCGAGCCATGTTATTGCTGTACTTACTGCCATGACTTCCATAGTCAAGCTACTTGTGGTCTCAGCAAAAGCACCAGAGTCCTCCTTCACAATTCTCCCTCCGACCTGAGCCGTAAAGGCCCATTAGCTTCTCACATGTCGGACGACCGACCCATCTGTGTAAATGACAGCATCACCGTCTAGCGAATTCTAGAAAATCAACGCTTGTACCTCCGCCTCCACAGCAGCCTGGTTTTCTTGTCTGCATTTTCTGTCTAGTTGAATGCAAACTGAGAAGGATGTGCAGTAATCTGTTGGCACATGTACCCACTCCTCGCCAGACTCTTAGTCCTCAAGTGAACACAACTGTTGAAGAATGTCTTCGGCTTGACCCATCCAGGACCGTCCTCTTTTTAACCTGCTGCCCGTCACCTTCATAATTTAACTATGCAGTGGATGTTGTGTGTTTGCGTTAACTCTGAGGTAGGCGCGTGCTCTGCAAACTTGTATTCTGTCTTCAATGGTTGGAATATCAAGAATGTAGCGCATCGTCCTGCATGCTGTATCTCTTGTACATCCAAGAATAATGCGCATAGCTTCATTCTGTATCATTTCCATCCTCTCTATCTGCTTACGGCTGAGAGTCAGGATTGCTATCGCATACTCAAAAACAGACATGACCAGCCCCTCGTATAGAAGACAGATGCGGCTGCTCACAGTTTTTTGCCGCCATCACCAGCATCGCAGCCAACCCCCGCTTGGCCTTTGTTATCACCTGGTTTATGTGCTCATTATAAGCAAGGTTTCGATCAAACCGTATCCCCAGGTAATTCATTGCCTGCGTTCTTTCCACCGTCTCTGAACACAACATTTACAGTTGGTCTTGTGGAGTGTTGACAATATGATTATTCAACGAGAACGAAGTCATTGTTCCCTTTGTCTGGTTGACCATCGCCCCAACCTCAACACACCAAGTACTTATGCGATTGAGTTCGGTTTGTAGTTCCACGGCAACTTGATCTCTATCCTTACCCTGATGATACACTAAAACATCGTCGGCATATGACAATGTTCTACTAGGTCCATTGATCTGCTCGCTGGTGATTCTCACAGTGTAGGCGTTGAACAGTACCGGAGATAAAGGTGATCCCTGCGGTAGGCCAGGATACATTGTTGTTGGTTAAGAAGTCCAACTGCCACATCTAGAAACTACTTTCCGTTGGAAGTGGGCTGCAGCGATCCAACTAAGGAGGAATGAACTTATTTAGAGTTCAAGAAGCTTGACCCATGCGTCCTTAAGATCAATCGCTGCAGCAAAGGTTTCAATGCCTAAGGGGAAACCTTTATAAACTGCTGCATTGGTCCAGGTTTTTGATTTTGGACGGTACCCACCCAGGGTAGGTAGGAAAACACCTCGCATCTCTAGCTGGCTTGATATTTTCCTTGCAATTATGAATGGATTATATATATATATATATATATATATATATATATATATATATATATATATATATATATATATATAGTTAAAGTTGCATATCCCTTACAGGACGTTGCAGTCAACATCAGCATTTTTCAGCTGCTATTGATGTACTAGGCAAGTTTTTAAGTTCAGTAGTTTGCCATTGCTTTCTGAACGACTGGCTCACATACCCCTATAAGTTACTAGCACGGCACGAACTGCTGCCGATTCTCGCAGCTGCTGTTTTCCTCACGTGGATATACGGGATTACGAACAATGTCGCTAATTCCTTGGCCAGGGAGACCGATATTACTTTGTGGTATTTCCTTCTTCCAAGTGACCACCATAGACTGTGTCTTCTTACAATTCAACCGCATATAAAAGGCAATCTCCGTCTGTCTGTATGTATGTCTGTCTGTATGTCCTTTATGCGTTCGCGAACGGTCCATCCGATTGAGATGACATTTTCTACACGTCTTCCTCTCATTCCCGCGCTGCCAACTGTCATAGACGTTTATAGTGTACCAACAGTTATTTACTTATTATTACTTAATATTAATTTACATTATAATTTATATATAGCGAGGGGACATAACTTTTAATAGCATTGCTATATATGTAAAATTGTTGCATATTTCTCAAATAGGTGGACCTTTTCGCTGCAGTTATCTACAGGCATATGCATTATAATCCTCCTCCCCCTCCTCCTCTCCCAGCCTCCTCCTCCTACCCTCCTCCTCCTCCATCCTCCTCATCCCTCTTCTTACCAATCCCCCTCCTCGCTCTCCTCCTCCTAATCCCTCCTCCTCCCTCCTCCTCCACCGTCTCCTCATCTCTCCTCCTCCTTCCCCTTCTCCTCCCCCTCCCCCTCACCTCCTTCCCCTCTTCCCTCCTCCTTCCTCCTCCCTCTTCCTCCCTGCTCCTCCTCCCTCCTCCTCCTCCCTCCTCCTCCTTCCTCTACCTCCTCCCTCCTCCTCACTCCCTCCTCCTCACTCACTCCTCCTCCCTCTCCTTCCTCCCCCTCCTCATCCTCCCTTCTCCTCCTCCTCCTCTTCTCTCCTCCTTCTCCCTCCTCTTCCCTCCTCCTCCTACCTCCGCCTCCTCTCTCCTCCCTCCTCCTCCTTCCTCTCCCTCCTCCCCCTTCTCCTCCCTCCTCCTCTTCCCTCCTTATCCTTCCTCCTCCCTCTTCCTCCTCCTCCTTCTCCCGCTTCCTCTCCATCCTCCTCCATCCTCCTACCTCCTCCCTCCTCCTCGCTCTTCCTCCTCCTCCCTCCTCCTTCTCCATCCTCCTCCCACCTCCTCTCTCCTCCTACTCTCTCCTCCTCCCTTCTGCTCCTCCCTCCTCCTCCCTCCTCCTCCCTCTTCTCCCTCCTCCTACCTCCTCCTCCCTCCTCCTCCTAATCCCTCCTCCTCCCCCCTACTCCTCCCTCTTCCTCCTCCCTCCTGCTCCCTCCTCCCTCCGCCGAATATGAATTAAATGATATGCTCCCCACCAGGGACTGGGCGAATCCGGGCCGGGTCGTCTTTTTTGGGAACGGGAGCAGGGGCCAAATATGAATTAAATAAGACGCTCCATTTACAAAAGTTATTTTTGGGGGAAGATGTAAAGATCTTTCAAATGCTCTTTCTAATAATAGACAGACAGAAAGACAGACAGATAGATAGTCGGGAACGGGAACGGGAGCTTATATGACTACTTATATGAATTAAATGAGATGCTCCCCACCAGGGGTTGGGCGAAGCCGGGCCGGGTCAGACAGACAGACAGAAATCAAATCAAATCAAATCAAATCAACTTTATTAGGGTCACAAATTGGGCGCGCAGGCCCGTCTTACATTCGGCCCTTCCAATCACTCATCTTTCGTTCATCAAGAGCATTATACATTTACATAGGAAGAAAAATAAACATTGTGAAATGAATGTTGTAAACATAAACAAGGCTAATTACCATGTTATGAAGCCCATCTCCCACCTATCCATACATCACCCCACCCACACAACACCCCCACCTACCCACACACACGCGCACCAAGGGACACATAACACCCCCACCTACCAACACACACGAACACCAAGGGACACATACATACCCCACCAACCGACCCATCCCCCTCCCGCACATCCCCCATCCACACACACTGCCCTCACCTGATCCCCCAACCAAAACACACTCGCCACCCACAAACATTCCCCCACCAACCCACACATCCCACGCCCATCCACATACACATCCTACCCCACACATCCTCTCCCCACCCAAACCTCAAACCACCCATCCCCCAGCCACATCTCCATCGACAACATATTCCCCACCCACATACACAATCCCCCACCAACCAACACATCGCACATCCACTCACACATCCCCAAACCATACACACACATCCCCACCAACTGACATGTCCCTACCCCCCCCCCCCCACACACACACATACACACATCTCCCTAACCACCCATACATCCCCAATCCACTCACACACACCCCACCACCCACACATACAACTTCCACCCACCCACACATGCCTTAACCTAATCCCCCACCACACAATCCCCCACCCGCACATCACATACACCTCCTAGCACGCACTATTCCCAACCCACGCACCACACACACACATATCCCTCACCAACACATCCCCACTTACACACTACACACATATCCCCCACCCAGATACCACACAATATTCCCACCCACACCCACACAGATACCCTTACCCATCCACCCCACATACCCCTACTCACACACCACAAAAATCCCCCACACACACACACATACCTCACCCACACAACATCACCAACCAACACACCACACACCTCTACCCACCCACACACGCATTCCCTACCCATCCACCAACACACACTCAATCACGCATACATCCTCCACTACGCACCCACACACCCCCACCAACTCACTCCCAACCAAACATCTCTCGATCACAATACCCCTACCCCCACACACATCCTCCACCCACTCACACGTCCCACCCCGACACATACAACTCCCTCACCCACCTACACATCCCTAAGCCACTCACACACCCCCACCCACACACACACAGCTCCCCCACATACTTCCCCCCAACCACCACAATCCCCTGCTCACCAACACATATACCCCACCCATACGCACATTCCCCGCACCCATCACACACATCCCCCACACCACACACTATCCTCCACCCATACCACCACAAACATACCCTCCACCCACACATCATTCACACATCCCCCACCAACTCACCGCAATCATATCTCAAACCCACACACCATACACTTCTCCCCACCTGCCCTTCCATCCCAAATCCACCCAACACAATCCCCTACCCACACAACCCCGCCTCCCACATATACTTCCTCAAACCATCCACACATCTCCATCCACATAAACACACATCCCCTGCATCCGTCCCATACACATGGACAGACAGACAGACAGACAGACAGACAGATAGTCGGGAACGGGAACTTATATGACTACTTATATGAAGTAAATGAGATGCTCCCTTTCAGGGTCTGGGCGAAGCCGGGCCGGGTTAGACAGACAAACAGACAGACAGATAGACAGACAGACAGACAGATAGATGAACGGGAACGGGAGCTTATATGACTACTTTTAAGAATTATATGAGATGCTCCCCACCAGGGTCTGGGCAAAGCCGGGTCGGGTCAGCTAGTATATATATATAAACGAGAATCTCCGTCTGTCTGTCTGTCTGTCTGTCTGTCTGTCTGTCTGTCTGTCTGTCTGTCTGTATGTGTGTCTTTTATGCGTTCGCGAACGGTCCATCCGATTGAGATGAAATTTTCTACACGTCTTCTAATCATTCCCGTACTGCCAACTGTCATAGTTTTTTTTAGTATACAAACATATTTTCTTATTATTATTTAATATTTAATAAGCAAGATACAGTATCAAATTTCATAAGAAGACGCCGTTGGAACTACATCGGCCATGTACTCAGAATGGACAAGACAAGACTCCCCTACCAAGCCCTCATATGGTCACCTGTAGGGAAAAGAAAACGGGGAAGACCAAGAGAGACCCTGCGTAGAACCATCATTAGAGAAGGCTCATTCAACGGCCAAGTAAATATCCAAGATCTACAACAAGTAGCAGCGAACCGCCAGGCATGGAGAGACAGGACTTCTGCCCTATGCGCCGCCTTAGGCTCAAGAGGAAAGACTAACTAACTAACTAATTTAATATTTAATTTACATTATAATGTATATATAGCGAGGGGACATAACTTCTAATAAAATTGCTATATATGTAAAATTTCTTCGTTATTCAAATTCATCACGGGAAAACATTGTTTTGAATATGTAAAATTGTTGCATATTTCTCAACTAGGTGGACCTTTTCGCTGCAGTTATCTACAGGCATATGCATTATAATCCTCCTCGTCCTCTACCCTTCTCTCCCCTCCTCCTACCCCTCCTCCTCCCCCTCTTCCTCCTCCTCCTCCATTCTCCTCCTCCTCCCTCTTCCTCCTCCCTCTTCCTCCTCTTCCTCCCTCTTCCTCCCTCCTCCTACCTCCTCCACCTCCTCCCTCTTCCTCGCTCTCCTCCTTCCTCCTCCTCCATCCTCCTCCTCCTCCGCCTCCTCCTCTCTCCTCCTCCCCTTCCTCCTCCTCCTCCTCACCTCCTCCATCTCCTCCCCCTCATCCCTCCTCCTAATCCCTCCTCCTCCCTCCCACTCCTCCCTCCTCCTCCCTTCTCCCCCTCCTTCTCCTCCCTCCTCCTCCCTCCCCCTCCCTTCTCCTCCTCCCTCCTCCTCCTCCTCTCTCCTCCTCCTCCTCTCTCCTCCTTCTCAATCTACCTCCTCCCTCCTCCTCCTCCTCCTCCCTCCTCCTTCTCCCTCTTTCTCCTCCCTCCTCCTCCTTCCTCCTTCTCCCTCAGCTTCCTCCCTCCTTCTCCCTCCTCCTCCCTCCCTCCTCCTCCCTCCTCCTCCTCCCTCCTCCCCATCCTCCTCCCTCCTCCTCCCTCTTCCTCCTCGCTCCTTCTCCCTCATCCCCCCTCTTTCTCCTCTCTCTTCCTCCTCCTCCTCCCTCTTCCTCCTCCCTCATCCTCCTCGCTCCTCCTCCCTCTTCCTCCTCCCCCTCCTCCTCCCTCCTCCTCCCTCCTCCTCCATTCTCCTCCCTCCTCCGCCCTCTTCCTCCTCCTCTTTCCTCCTCCTACCTCCTCCTCCCTCCTCCTCCACCCTCCTCCTCCCGCCTAAACCTCCCTCCTCCCGCCTAAACCTCCCTCCTCCTCCTCCCTCCTCCCTCCGCCTAATATGAATTAAATTATATGCTCCCCACCAGGAACTGGGCGAAGCCGGGCCGTGTCGTCTTTTTTAGGAACGGGAACGGGAGCAGGGGCCGAATGTGAATTAAATGAGACGCTCCTTTACCCAAGTTATTTGTTGAGGGAAGATGTAAAGATCTTTCAAGTGCTCTTTCTAATAATAGACAGACAGACAGTAGATAGTCGGGAACGGGAACGGGAGCTTATATGACTACTTATACGAATTAAATGAGATGCTCCCCACCAGGGGCTGGGCGAAGCCGGGCCGGATTAGACAGACAGACAGACAGACAGACAGACGGGAACGGGAACTTATATGACTACTTAGTTAGTTAGTTAGGTAGTCGACAGATCATCCTCATTGCACATCTAACCATTCAGTCCATAAGTGCTCGGATCCCCTCCTCAGCAAATCCCGCAACGTGTAGCGGCTAACGACGCCAGTTCTGTGTTGGTTTATCAATCTTCTTTGGCTTCCTGCGTAGTGTTCTTGTTTGGCCACCCCTCTTTTAATTTGCTGCTCTCGCAGTCTGGCCATTGTTGTAGATTCACAGTCATCATTTGGTTCTCGCAAAAGTCTTACTTCTCGTAGAGCATTCAGAATGTCAGGCCTGGTCCATGGCGCGTCCGCCCTCCACAGTAGCCTCACCTGCGAGCTTGTCAGCCCGCTCATTTCCTTGTACTCCCGCATGCCCTGGCACGAAGATGAAACTAATCTTTGCCAGCCGAGACCGCTCCAGAGGCAGCAACCATTCTCTTCGGATCGACCCCTCCTCTATCCTCTTGATCATGTTCATTGAGTCGCTAAGGAAACAAGCCCTAGTGAATGTCTGTGTCTCGAGCCATGTTATTGCTTTACTTACTGCCATGACTTCCATGGTCAGGCTACTTGTGGTTTCAGTGAAAGCACCAGAGTCCTCCTTCACAATTCTCCCTCCGGCCCGAGCTGTAAAGGCCCATGAGCTTCTCACATGTCGGACGACCGACCCATCTGTGTAGATGACCGCGTCACCGTCTAGCGAATTCTCGAAAATCAACGCTTGTACTTCAGCCTCAACAGCAGCCGGATTTTCTTGTCTGCATTTTCTATCTAGTTGGATGCAAACTGAAAAGGATGTGCAGAAGTCTGTTGGCACTTGCACCCACTCCTCGCCAGGTTCTAAGTCCTCAAGTGAACACACCTGTTGAAGAATGTCTTCGGCTTGACCCATCCACGACCGTCCTCTTTTTAACCTGCTGCCCTTCACCTTCCTAATTTCACTATGCAGTGGATGTTGTGTGTTTGCGTTAATTCTGAGGTAGGCGCGTGCCCTGCAACCTTATATTCTCTCTTCAATGGTTGGATAATCAAGAAGGTAGTGCATCGCCCTGCATGCTGTATCTCTTGTACATCCAAGAATAATGCGCATAGCTTCATTCTGTATCCTTTCCATCCTTTCTATCTGCTTATGGCTGAGAGTCAGGATTGCCATTGCATACTCCAAAACAGACATGACCAGCCCCTCGTACAGAAGACATAGATGGCGCTGCTCACAGTTTGCTGCCGCCATCACCCGCATCGCTGCCAAACCCCGCTTGGCCTTTGTTATCACCTGGTCTATGTGCACATTATAAGCAAGGCTTCGATCAAACCGTATCCCCAGGTAATTCATTGCCTGCGTTCTTTCCACCGTCTCTGAACACAGCATTACAGTTGGTGTTGGAGTGTTGACAATATGATTATTCAACGAGAACCAAGTCACTGTTGCCTTTGTTGGGTTGACCATTGCCCCAGCTTCATCACACCAAGTACTTATGCGATTGAGTTCGGTTTGTAGTTCCACAGCAACCTCCTCTCTATCCTTACCCTGACGATACACTAAAACATCATCGGCATATGACAATGTCCTGCCAGGTCCAGTGATCTGCTCACTGGTGATTCTCACTGTGTAGGCGTTGAACAGTACCGGAGATAATGGTGATCCCTGTGGTAGGCCAGGATATATTGTTGTTGGTTCCGAAGTCCAACTGCCACATCTAAAAACTACTTTCCGTTGGAAGAGGGCTGCAGCGATCCAACTAAGGAGGAATGGACTTACGTTTAGTTCGAGAAGCTGAAACATTAAAAAATCCAGTGGTACTCTGTTGTATGCGCCCTCAAGATCGATCGCTGCAGCAACGGTTTCAGTGCCTGAGTGGAAACCTTCATAGACATCCTGGGCAAAGACTGCTGCATTGGTCCAGGTTTCTCTTTTTGGACGGTACCCACCCAGGGTAGGTGGGAAAACACCTTGCCTCTCTAGTTGGCTTGATATTTTCCTGGCAATTACCTTCTCCAGCAGCTTGCCTATTGTATTCTGCATGGTTATAATTCGATATCCCTGAATTTTTTTGTGGTCTTTGTCAGGCTTCGGCAAGGGAATCAGATAGCTGTGTAACCATTCCTCCTTGATGCTAGCACTCCCTATACTGTTGTTGTACATGTCTGCTAGTTTCTCTAGCTCATTGTCGGTACACCTATTTATGTCGTCGTATCTTATGCCATCAGGACCTGGAGCACTGTTTTTTGATCGTCGAAGCACAGCCTTGATTTCTTTCACTGTCACTGTGTCTTCATCCGAAGTGTTCTGGGCCTTGCATCTGTCTGAGGTGACCTCCTTGGCCAGATTTCGGCCTCCCATGTCTGTCTGGTTGCTCTGCTCAAGGTAGCGTTCAAAGAGGGCTTTGCCCTTGTCCTCGTCAGTCCTCTGCCAGATGAGGTCAGCACCTTGGAAGTCAGAAATGCTCTTATTCTTGACTACACCACTCATGCTTTTATGTAGTCGCCAGAACAATTTCAGTGACTTGTCTGTGCTTACTCTTTGACACACCTCTGCCCATTTTTCGCTTTTAACAACCTTGACCAGTTTTTTGAAATAGCTTACTTTTGTGTGCATCTCTCTTTCTAAGTGCAAGCAGGGACTAGGATGACCAGCTCTGTTCTTCTTGGCATTTTGCCATCTCCTTACAGCACTAGGCTTATCCACCCAAGCCTTCTCCACCTCGAAACTCCACCACGGTGGCTGCTCCCAGCTTTTTTTCCTGCCCTGAAACGTTCTGCGCTTGTCACGTCTTATTTTACTCACCACATCTTGCCCTGTACTGTCATACTGGAACGTCTTTACCTTTAGCTTGTGCTGCCTGGTTCTGCCTTTCTCCACCAGTATGCTGCAAGGGTGGTGGTCGCTGCCATGGTGTCCTAGGACACCCCATCTACACACTGTAGTGAGTGAAGGTGAAACTAGCGCCAGATCAATAGCACTGTCCTCATCGCCCGGACGGCTTGCTGTCCTGGTGACACAGCCACTGTTGATACAAACCAGGTCGATGGTTTCCAGTGCAGTCTCGAGCTCCTCCCCCTGTGTATTGGAGGAAGTGTTTCCCCATGATCTGCCTTTAGCGTTGAAGTCACCACAGAAAATAACATTTCTCTCGTGGCCTAATATGCCACTTAAGCACTGCCACTTCTGGGCGTCCACACTGGCATTGCGGGCATAAACATTAACCAACACGAATGGTATACTGGAATGACCTCTCAACGCCTGTATTTGTATATCGTCACTGTCCCAACTGGACATGTCTAGCTCTGACACCACCATGCTGTCGCGAACGAGAATCGCCATTCCCAGATGTCGTCTGTTATAGAAACATTTGAAGCCGGCAATTTGAAGTAGCTGATCGCCCAGTCTCGTCTCCTGGAGTGCTACAATGTCGTTCCTGTAAACTAGGGTTTCTAAAATAGAGCCCCGTTGTTTTACACTGGCACAGTTCCAATATAGAATACGGATATTCCTGAGTCCTAGACGGTGACACTTGAGTCTAAAACGCCTCAAACCACCACGCTTACCTTGCTTCTTTCTCCCTGCGCGGCTACCACGCCGCTTCGGTATGTTGACTGCTGACCGCTCGAAGAACACACGTTGTTCCGCCATGTTGAAAAAACGTAAACACAGACTGAGAAAACCACACACGCTGCTGAAAATTCACTCAAGGATGGCTTCGCTCGATGCACGAACTCCGTAGCACCCGCGCAGATCTTGAGTAGAAACTCCTGGTTGTACATCCTGGCACACCTATTGAACGCAAGAGATGAATAAATCCATCCCCTACACGAAAAAGTTAACGAACACAAAACAACACGACCGTCCGTCGCCATCTTGAAACCGGAAGCATCTGACTACTTATATGAATTAAATCCCCAATAATTTGAAAACATTCATTTTCATCACACTACCGAAGAAGCCAAGAGCTGTTGATTGTGAGGATTACAGAACTATTAGCTTAATGAGCCACATAACTAAGATACTACTTAAGGTCATACAAGAAAGAATTCAATATAAAATAGATGAGGAAGTAGCTGAAGAACAATTTGGGTTCCGCAAAAACAGAGGCACCAGAGAAGCAATTATCTGTTTGAGGATGTTAATTAAAAATATATATAGAAGTTCATAAAAATATATGTTTGTTTCATAGACTACAAGAAAGCTTTTGATAGAGTACAACATGAACGACTAACTATGTGCCTTCAAGATATAGGAGTAGACGGAAAGGACATCATACTTATTATTAACTTGTATTGGGAACAAGTGGCGTTTATTAGATGCGGTAATAACTATTCGTCGCCTATGGAGATAAAAAGAGGAGTACGGCAGGGATGTGTAATGTCCCCAAGCCTCTTCAACCTATACACAGAAAGAAATTTTAAACAAGTTGAAATGCCTGGACTGAACATAATGGAAGAATCATAAACAATCTTAGATATGCTGACGATACCGTGTTACTAGCTGTCGTAATATGTGTCGTCCCTGGAGTGAGGGGAATCAACACCCACATCTTGTAACCCCATATCATTATCTTAAGGATGTCCTAGCTTTCTGTCCACAACACCCCGTCAGTCCCTGGATCTCTCTCTCTCTCTCTCTCTCTCTCTCTCTCTCTCTCTCTCTCTCTCTCTCTCTCTTACTAATGGACCATGCCCCCTCTCATTCTTTTCCACAACACACTACACAACACTGGCTTCTAACAAAACAACAAATTAATTTAATAAAGAAAAGTGTCAGGTATGTGCAAAGTGTATGTGTAGAATGTCTGTCGTATAATCTAGTGTATGTAGAATCAGACCGAATAGCTCAGGAGCAAAGTCTGTTTCATCACTGTACTGGCCACACAACAGCACCATATATCAAGGACAGAAGACCTCACCCAAATGATGTGTCTCTCCGGCCAAGTGTCGACTTCCTCCAATAGCTCTTGGACAATCCGGATGCCTGGTCACCAATAGTGTATATAGTCCAATACTGACCATCCATCTGACACACACAGTGTAACTACTATGTCCCTACAAGTTCTGTGTTCAGAGAATTCTAGTATAGTCCAAAAATGTTTACTGTCACTTTGGAACTAACTGTTAGTGTTTAACTTCTCATAAGAATTCCCCAATTGTAACACACAATGTTAATTTTCCAGGTATCTATATCTCTACTAGTGTTCCTGGTACTGGTGGTATTTTCAGTGTCTTTATTTTACTGTGATGTAAACTATCACTTAGGAAACACACTTATATAATCATCGTTTCCCGCTCAGCAGAGGCCAGGTTCCTGCAGACCCTCTGGGTTATGGGCCCAGTGCAAAAGCCTCTTAGTAAACTCTGCCTTCAATGCTCGAGCCATGATTTTTCTTCTAGCTTGTGGTAAAATATAGTGGAACCTGTTGAAGAGAGAACACACCTGGTGAGAGCAACCCGATTCCAACCTTTATTAGGTGAGTGTAGGTCGACGGCAGCACTCAGATATATAACAGAGAACCAAACTCTGTCATAAGGCCGAGGAGCTCATCACATCGGTCTGAGTCATGGTAAGACAAGGAAAGACTAAAGGAAAAGGGCAGAAACCCAATAGATACCCTACTGGAAGATCCTACCATTTGACATGTCCTTTATCCCCCCAACCATCCTCAATCTCCCTAAATATCATCCCACTACATTGCCCTTAACTCACTGAGTTAATTGATATCTTACACCAGCTAGTTTAAGCTACGCGATAGGCTACTGTTGCCGACGTTCTTCTAATGCGTTCTATCAACGCACATTACTACACTTGATTCCTAAGAATAATCTATTTTAGGTCTATTTAATTAAATACTATATAGTTATTCATGTTTGAGATTGAGACTACGAAATCACACACTGGATGAATGTCCGCCGATATAAATCAACAATAGACACTGTAGTCTCTCTCCAGAATCAAACTAGGAATATCACACACGTCCGTCTTGCTTCACAACATTTGGTCGACTCCCCCCAAAGTTGTTTATCCAGACTGTTTCAATACTGTGTCTGAATGACGTCACAAAACTGTCTAGACCCTAGGCGTCTAGGAGCTATTTTTTCTTTCCTTTTTCGACTCGATGTAAACAACTGGCTGGCTGCCCCGCTTTCATCTGGGGACTTATCCCGGTACTTCAAAAAGTCCCGCCGGTCTGTAATCTGGAGAATAATTTCCCCACAACAAAAGGTTTTGCCGACTTCCATCCAGACAGTCTGTCTACCACATCAAAGGATGGCTGCCGCCTGCAGATGAATGGCGCGACGGTCTTTCCTCGATCAACAACACATTAAAGAATTACTGCTGCTTGTAGACGTATGGCGAGACATTCTGTCATCGATCGACAACTACAAGATGTTCCGTGACACTAGCAGAAAGTGAGCAAGAGTTGCAAGACCTAGTGGAAGAAGTAAACACGCACAGTGCAGAATGTGGCTTAGATATTAACATCCAAAAAACAAACAACTATGATAATTAGCTGTGAAAAGGAAAGGTCATCAATGAACATCACAGTAAACGGGCAGAAACAAGTAACACGTTTCTCTTAACTTGGACATATAATAACAGATGATGGCAGAAGTGAAATGGAAATCAAAAAGAGAATAGGAATGGCCAAAAATGCTTTCAACGGCATGAAATCAGTATTAACATCTAGAGAGATTAATAACGCATTAAAAATGAGAATTGTCAAATGCTAAGTATATTCAAAGCTACTGTATGACGCGGAAGCCTGGACATTGAACAAGCAACTAGAAAGTTGCATAGAAGCCCTGGAGATGTAGATATACAGACGAATAGGTCGTATTTCATGGAAACAAAAACATTCAAATGCGGAGGTCATAGAAAAACTGGGAATGAAGAGAGAGTTGATGAAAGAATTAAAGAGGAGACAAGTGAAATATTTTGGCCACGTTAAAAGACATGATACTCTTATAAAAACCATATCTGGAAGGCAAGGTTGAGGCAAGCGAGCAAGAGGTAGACAACGATACAAGTGGGAGGATAACATCAAGAGATGGACGAACATCAGCCTGACAGAATGTACAGTCAAGGCGAGAGACAGACAGTGTTGGAGATCCATTGGAGCCAACCTTCATTGCGGAGACGGCACCTGATTGATTGACCGTATCTGGTACCATACTTTCCCACAATGCCCACCTTCTTGGCTCGCATGGCCATCTCGTCTATAGTTTCCTAGTTTATTTTCAGTTTAAGGACACACATGTGCCTGCAAAATATTAAATACAGAAGATTCAACCAACCTTATGACATTAAATGCAAATAACACACAGGCATGATATTTCTTAAGAGATAAAATAAATGCTTTAAAATATTATCCAAGAGATAATGACGAATTAAACTGACATACAGAGTTTAGCCTCTAAGTAAAAAAAACTGCCCGAAGCATGCAAGATTTGAAATGAGAGTGCGTGTCTCTTAATTTTTCCCAATAAATTATACTTTATTACATAAAAACTATTAAATGCTAAAATTAAAGCGATAATTTTCTTATACAATATTATTATGTCCCTTGTAGGAATTAGTATTGTCTCCCATTATATCTCTATTGTTGCTAAAAGTGTAACACAATATTGTCTAATTTACACGTGCTGTGAAGGATTATGGCATTAGCACATGATAACTGTGGACTCCACGATTGTGCAGCGGCTAGAAAGTTTCCCTACAGACTCGATGGACACATGTTCCAGTCTCCCATCGGATTGTCTTAACATTTTGCCAGGGCTTCCACGTCAACCGAGAGTAATATAGGTACCTGGAAATATTCTGGGGAGCAAAGTATGCCGACAAAATATAGACCACATAACTCATCTACTGCTCAATGTCTTGCTATCCTCCTCCTCCTCCTCCTCTTTCTTCTCCCCCTCCTCCTCCTCTCCCCCTCCTACTTCTCCTCCTCTTCCACCTCCTCCTCCTCCCCCTCCTTCTCCTCCTCCTCCACCTCCTCCTCCTCCTCCCTCTCCTCCTCCTCCTCCTCCTTCTTCTTCTTCTTCTTCTTCTTCTTCCTCCTCCTCCTCCTTCCTCCTTCTTCCTTCTTCCTTCTTCTTCTTCTTCTTCTTCTTCTTCTTCTTCTTCTTCTTCTTCTTCTTCTTCTTCTTCTTCTTCTTCTTCTTCTTCTTCTTCTTCATATTTTCATCTCGTAATGGATTCAATTAAATAAAAATTAAAGGACTGCTTCTCATGCAATAAGGTACATTACGCAAACAGTATTAGTCTTATATATTTTAGAGTAATTGACACTCAGCGGATGATGTGGTCAGTGGCTCGCCGGCAATAGATCATAGAACCCCATGCAACCGGCGCCCAGTCCTTTTAGATGGTTGATTTTATTTTTCCTTTTTAGTTTTTAACGGAATGAAATAGCAAATCTCAGTCAACAATCCTTAGTGGTTTCTTACGAGATGATGTTGATGCTGATGCTATTTCCACAGTTGTTGATGAAACTAATGAATTTAACTAATCTCACGCCAACAATCACTAGTGGTCTCTTACGACATCAGTTGCATAGAGATGATGATGATGATGATGATGATGATGATGATGATGATGACGATGATGATGATGATGATGATGATGATGATGATGATGATGATGATGATGATGATACTTACGTTTGTGATGATGAAACATCATCAAAAGCCTACACTGAAGGTGCACAGCACGGTGAAATCAAATATTGTTATGGAAGCTAATAAGTAATTCATTTTTCTAAAAGTGAATTAAGAATGTTAGATATGCAGGGGGACAGAAAGTGAGGTATGACAGGCAGATACTAACACTATTTGTATTCGAACCCGATTGTATACCAAGGTGACAATTATAATTGATTCACAAATAATAAAAAGGATCGCATTTAGTTCCAAATTCTTTGTTTACTATGAGCTTGAACTACGATCAGACAATCGGTTACTATAGATGGTTAAATAATTACTCATTAAACCATTGCTATCCTAATTTAGTTCCAGTTAAAAGGCACAAGTTAATGTGCCTGCCAAAAAAAATATTAAATATGAAATCAATGGACACTAAATAAATGACCACAATTAACATAAATATAAGATATTTCTTAGGAGATAAAATGTTTAGAATATTATCCATAAGGAAAGATAGAATTGAAGTGAATTAAAATCGTTATTTCAAAACATACACTATAAGCTGGGGCGTGCAGGATTATAAATGCGAATGCTTGATTCTTAAAGTTTCCGAAGCAATTATGTTTAAAAAAAATTATATATATAGATATTAAAACGATAAGACCCAATTACAATTATGCCCCTTTTGTTAAATGGTGTTATTTCCCATTCGAACCCGATTGTATACCAAGGTGACAATTATAATTGATTCACAAATAATAAAAAGGATCGACTGGTGCTATTAGTGTTGGAACTCTTCGCTGGCTGCTGAGGATGGGGACGGAGCACTTATGGGAATGCCCCGAATGCTGTGATGTCGATTCCTAAATCAATCAATCAATCAATCAATTTCCCATTATATCTTTATTTTTGCTAAATTTGTAAAACAATGTTATTTAATCTACACATTCTGTGATCGGATTACGACTTGGACACATGATTACGGTGGAGCCCACGCTAGCGCAGTGGCTAGATCGCTTAGCTGTCGACTTGTTTGTCATGTGTTCCAATTCCTTATCGGATTAAATAAATGTTTGTATATCCTTTACAGGACATCGCTGTCAACATCAGCATCTTTCAGCTGATTGTTGATTTCTTGGCAAGATTACGCGCAGTAGTTTGCCATTGCTTTCTGAGCGATTGGCTCACATACCCCTAAGTTACTGACGCGGTTAGAACCACTACCGATTCTCGCCGTCGTCACGTTACTCACGAGAGTATACGGGATTACGGAGAAAGTCGCTAACACCTAGGCCATGGAGACCGGCTCTTATCGGATTATTTTAACAAATTTGCATGGCTTCCAGGTCAACCTAGACTAAAAATGTATCAAGAAGTTTCTGGGGAGCAAAGGGAGGGGGCTGCAAATTAAAGACCACATCACCCATCGATTGTCGATTTTTCTTCTTCTTCTTATCCTTTCTTTCATCTCCTAATGGATAATATTGAGTACAAAATAAATGACACTTTAACACAGTTAAGACTCACCGCGCACATGGTGCTGGACGCATATTCTGTAGACTAGTCGGCACTCGCTGGATGACGTGGTCAGCATCAGGTCGGCTATTGATCATAGGCCTCAAGGAACTCACTCCAAGCTCTTTGTGAGGTTGATTACACTGCATGTCTAAAGTTTTCGAAGAGTTGGAATAGCCAGTTTTACGCCAGAAATCTTTAGTGGCTTCCAACGACATTCATGACAAAGTACTGATGATGATGTTGATAATAATAACACTAGTCAACAAGTTTTCAAACGTTAATTGCATCAGAATTTAAGTACACCATTTCTCGTTGATTTTGATATGCTGATTTCAAATATCATAACGAAATTCACCAATTGGCTCTATTTGTTTGTTACTGTAATGATGATTTTAATTGACAGTAATACAAATAATGTATGCTTGTTTATGTATCTCGGGTGAACAGTTAGTCTTTTTACTTTAACATTATAACAATTTTGGTTACATACTCAATCAATTGATATTTTAACATACAATACTCATCTCTCTTATTATAGCTTCACTCAGTTTCGTAAATGTTCTAAATAGGTATTTGAAAGCCTCGTATGTTTTCTCCATTGCCTTGACAAAGTATTTCATGAGACCCAGATTAATGTGCAAAATTGGCAACAAATTCTTGCTGGTGACGACAAGTGCTGGGTTCTCAACGTTCTTACTGCAAGGATGCAATGACTGCCTCATTGGCCAATGTCTTCTGATGTAATGGTCAATTCGTGCACGGCTATCCCACTCATAGAGATAGCAACATTACGTGGTGTATCCACCCTGTAGTCCAAACAAATGAGAGACCACTTTTAAGTCACCGCAAAGTGACTAATGATGATGATCGCAGTTTATATACTTCAAAAGGTGCTTTAATTTCTCTGAGACGACGGATGGCACTTTGTACTTGTGCAGCAGCAGTGGTCGAGTAAACCCAGGCACCTTCTGCAACAGTTTTTGGAACATCTGCTGCATTTTCAAATGAGACAGTCTTTCTCTTCATGGGTTTCGTTCCACAGTAGGGACACATGTAGGTAGTGTTTTGTGTAACTTTCATCTTTTCCTCAATTGTTCTAAGTGAGGTACCGTATCTGGTACCATACTTTCACAAAATGCCCACCTAATTTATTTCAAGTTAAAAGGCAACAGTTATGTGCCTGCAAAAGATTAAATAACAAACTTTAAGAATATCATGGAAATTAAACGTCAAATAACATAAGTGTATGATATTTACAAGGAGACAAAATGCTTTAGAATATTACCCAAGAAGTATTGCAGAATTAAAGTGACACACAGAGGTTGTTCTTTAAGAAAACGAAACTGTGCCCGAAACTTGCATTATTTCAAATGCGAAGGCGTGTTTCTTAAAGCTTCCCACGCAATCATATTTTATTACATGAAAACTAATAAATGTTGAAACTAAAGCGATATTCCCCATTTCACTTATGCCCCTTATATAAAATGATATGATCTCCCATTATATCTTGATTGTTGCTAAATTTGGAACACAATTGTGTCTAATCTACACACGTTGTGACGGATTAAGACATGGGTACATGATAACTGTGGACTCCGCGATAGTTCAGTGGCTAGTACATTTCCCTGTGGACTCGATGGTCATGTGTTCCATTCCCCATCGGATTGTTTTATCAATTTGCCAGGCCTACCACGTGTGCCACACTCTGCGGTACTCCATTTTCATGGGTGTACAGTATGATAGTCCTCTAAAAAGTACTGAAGAGTTTTGGTCATAGACCATAACTTTAGGAAGGGAAAATCCCAACTGCACCTCCCCGCGGTAGAGGATGGAAACACACCACGGTGTGGCTAACACAGCTCTGGGGACCGAGTATCCACCGGAATAAGTGGACAACTCTGCAGCTGAGCAGAGCAGGGCACTCACTTGCCTGACAGTCGGAAATGGCTGTCAAAAGCAGAGGTAAAAGACCACCGTGTGAATGTGGAAGGCAAGGGGAAACCACCACATTATCTTCCCAAGATTTCATGGCGACACACATTTCAGAAATAGTGAACGACGTTAATGGCTGTCTTAGGACATCCTCGTCCGGTAGGGACAGTCATGAGCCACAGGTGACACCAGACCGTCATCCAGCTACTGATGGCAAAACTAAAACAATAACTAAACTAAATAAATTTAGAGTAGGAACGTGGAATGTTACGACATTACGTGAGCTAGGAAAGTTAAACAATGTTCTAAGAGAAATGGAAAACATGAAAATGAATATACTAGGCATAAGTGAGATGAGATGGAAGGGATCTGGCAAAATTATAACCGACAAACACACACTAATTTATTCTGGAGGGGACACACATGAAAAAGGTGTAGGAATAATATTTGATGAAAATACAGCCAAATCTATGACTGGATACTGGTGCATTTCAGATAGAGTTATAATGGTCAAAATCAAAGGCAAACCAATAGATATAAATATTATACAAGTATATGCACCAACAACAAACAGTAGTGATGAAGATATACAAAACTTTTACGATGAAGTTGAAATGGCAATAGCCCAAATTGGATCACAAGAAATAAAAATAATACTGGGGGATATTAATGCAAAAGTAGGAAAGGGAAAAATAGAGGGTATAGTGGGGAATTACGGTTTAGGTACAAGAAATGAAAGAGGAGAGAAACTAATAGAATGGGCAAAAATTAATGATATGATAATTGGAAACACATGGTTTAAACACCATAAAAGACGACTATACACATGGAAAAGCCCTGATATGAAAATACGCAACCAAATTGACTACATACTTATTAATAAAAGATTTAGAAATGCATTAATTAATGTAAAGACAATGCCTGGTGCTGACGGTAACAGTGATCATGTACCACTATGTGGACAAATAAAAGTAAGATTAAAGAGAGGGGAAAAAATGGTTAAAAACTTGAGATTTAATAAAGAGGTTCTGAAAGTAGATAAAGAAATTCAAGAACAATACAGAGTGACTGTGAAAAATAGGTACAATGCAATAGCTAAAATACAGAGTATAGATGAACAATGGGAAATGTTAAGGGACTCCATTCATCAAACTAGCAAAGAAATATTACCGGAGAAAAGCCAAAAAGCTAAGAAAAAATGGATGAATGAAGAAATCTTAAGGTTGATGGACAAAAGGAAACAGAATAAAAATGACAAACAAGAGTATGCTAAGATAAATAAAGAAATAAGAGATAAATGTGTGAAGGCAAAAGAAAGTTGGTTAAATGAGCAATGCAGAAAAATTGAATTAAATTCCATTAAAGATCAAAAAAGTATGTACAGACATATCAGCGACCTCACATGAAGAAAAATAAGAATAAATACAGGCTGTTTGAAATCAAAAACAGTACAGACTTTATTGGAGGAAGGTGCTATAATGAAGAGGTGGAATGAGTATATAAGTGAATTATATAATGGAGAAAGGGAAGAATTAACAGAAGAAAGTAACTTAGAAGGCCCACCTATTCTAAAAGAAGATGTCACTGATGCTATGAAACATATGAAGAAAGGAAAAACAGCTGGGCCAGATGAAATCACAATAGAAGAATTAGAAGTGTTGGGAGAATTTGGAGTAGATATATTAAACAAAATGTTGAATGATATTTACAGTAGTGTATATTTACCCAGTGATATGCTGAAATCTGTATTTATAGCTATACCAAAAAGACCAGGAGCAATTGATTGTGAAGATTTTCGTACAATTAACCTCATAAACCATGTCACTAAGCTTCTACTCAGAATTATAATGAGAAGAACAAGAAAGAAAATAAAAATGGAAATTAGTGAAGAACAGTATGGTTTTATGGAAGGAAAGGGTACAAACAATGCAATATATATATTACGAACACTAATAGAAAGATCAATAGAGAAACAAAGAGACATATATTTATGCTTCATAGATTATACTAAGGCATTTGATAAAGTAAAACATGATGAGCTGATTAAAATGTTGGAAGATATCAACATTGATGGGAAAGATTTAAGAATAATAAAGAATATATACTGGAACCAAGTAGCAGCAATTAAAATGGGAAATAAAGAGGGTAGTTACGAACAGATAAAGCTAGGAGTACGACAGGGGTGTGTCTTGTCACCCGATCTCTTCTCCCTGTATAGCGAAGTAATAATGAGAGAGATCAAAGAGAAGCCAGGAATACTAATCGGAGGATATAATATAAACAATATACGCTATGCAGATGACACAGTATTGGTAGCGGATAATGCAACAGACCTACAACAATTGTTGGACAGTGTAGTAACAGAGAGTGCACAGAAAGGACTGTCCTTGAATATCAAGAAAACAGTAACAATGGTGATATCAAAGAAAATGGGGACGCCAAAATGTGACATAGAAATAGAAGGGGAAATTCTCAACCAAGTGGATAATTTTAAATACCTAGGGGCACTTATAACATCAGATGGAAGATGTACAAAAGAGATTAAGAGCAGAATAGGGCAGGCAAAGACAGCATTTCAGAAAATGAAGAGTATCTTATGCAATAAGTCGCTATCAATGAATGTAAGAAAGAGAGTACTAAAATGCTATATAGAACCAGTTTTGCTGTATGGCAGCGAATCTTGGAATGTAAATTAACAAATTAGGAAGAACTTAGAAGCAACAGAGATGTGGTTTTTAAGACGAATGTTGCGAATTCCTTGGACTGCCAGAGTAACTAACAACGATTGCCTGAAAGAGGCTAATGAAACTAGAACACTATATACAACAATAAGAAAGAGACAAACATCTTTCTTTGGTCATGTGATGAGAAGAGAGGCATTGGAGAACATCGTGACAACTGGAAAGATCGAGGGGAAGAGAGGCAGAGGCAGACCAAGAGAAATGATGCTGGACGGACTGAGACGGTGGCATGGAGGAATATCAGCAGCAGAGTTGATCCAGAACACCAAAGACCGAGATCTGTGGAGAGCCATGAATGCCTACGCCAGCCGGCACGGCACTTGATGATGATGATGACAGTATGATAGTGTGTGTGGGTCTAATATTTGGTATCCAGGACAAGCTTTGACCATCTTTGGGTTCACGAAACGCTTGTAGTCCAGCTTTGGTGAAATTCACTGTCCTGTGAAAGATATCGCGCTATACACTCTATATCCTTGTTGCGTAGTATCCATTCTAATGTATCCAGAATATCGCGTCATTCGATTTGACGACACTTCCGGAGAGTGCTGGCAACGGCATTCACCGTTGATATCTAATGGACTAACGGTCATGTCTTGTGTTGGGGGATTATTGTCCTCGTCCTGAAGACCCAAGGCCAGTCTATTGAAGGGCAGGGAGCTACCCTGAGAATCCCTGTGAATCCTATTCT
>JACEFZ010012216.1:0-24537 GCA_014155875.1 Cepaea nemoralis
TTTCCCCCCGCAGGTGCTGATTTTGCGAAGGTGTAATTTGGATAAAGTCCAGGTCTGAGATTTAGTAGACCAGATAAATACATCTTTATTTTGCCTACACAGGTTACCATATTTGTATGTACTAAAACTAAAACACAAGAACTGACAGAGCAAATAAAATAAATAGGTGACTGCAGAGTTTAGATTAAAAGTTATGATCATTATTTGAAAAAGCAAGAAAGGCTAATGATGAATTTAAGAGTAAATGCAGAAACAAGAACACATTTCCTTGAAATGTTACAACAGACAATGCCCCCCTCCCCTCCGAAAATCCTGAGAATAAAGTAGCCAAAAATACTTTGAGCAGCAGCATCACCATCATATCCTGTGCAGAATGTTGCTCTCATCTTAGCCCACCATAAAAGATTCTTGATCTTTTACCAATGTCCCGCCTTACACCCACGGTTTTTCAAATGCCTTGTGTTCATCTTCGTGCTGGTCGACCAGTCTCTTCTTCTGGAAAGCATGTCTTCTAGCACCATTCTTTCCAAAACCACTGGGACGTTTAATATAGACACAGCATTTCAGTTGTTGAGCCAGTTTTCTTCAATGTTCACATCTGGTAGAAGAATGTTAGCACTTTTCTTCTTCAGAGTACATGTTATTCTAAGAATCGTTATGTAACATTTCAGTGCAAAAGCTCCTATTCTCATTTGTACTGATTGTGAAATGGCTTGTAACTGACTATGTTGCCACCGGAAAGATGCATGTTCTCAAAGTTATTACTTTAATTTGTTTCCTGGTATTCTACTATAGGCTGTTAACTTCTCAACTTTCATGAAGTCTCTGTTGTTAATTATGGCACTACGGCTTCAAAGTTGCATATTTTCAATTTCTTTAATGATTGCAGGGATAGAAAAATCCAGGTGCTTGGTCACCCAGAAATTATTGCCTGGTGACTGAATGTTAAATTATTTTCTCAGCGAGTATTTGTCAAAAAAATATACTGGCTCCTGAGAAAAAAAGGGACTGATTCCTGAATTATGATCAATATTTTTCTACCTGTGGTTGATTGTAATTTTTGGTTGACATGTAATTTTGTCTGGACATTCTTGTTTTGCAAGCTCAGAACATTGTTTTTTTGCTTGTTTTTTAAAATCTTCATTGTCTTGTAACAGGCAGGCTTACATTTGTACTATGTACTGATTTTCACAAAAATAGTTCCCATATTGAAGATATGATCCCTGGTTCTATAGCCTGTACTTTTTGTAATTCACAAATTCCTTTCAATTTTCATGATCTGCAAAGGGATTTTGCCAGCATAACTTAGTGCTCTTCTGTAGAAAGGGATGTACATCCCTCTCTTTAATGCTCTAAGCCAAACTGTTATTGCCCATCTTCACACAGACAGCATGATTGTTATGGATGCTGACTTCCTTCTTGAGCCTGATGACTTCTTTTTCATACTATAATACTATTTCTGATTTCTCTAATAAGCTTCTGCTTCGTTTTCTTCAGCCAGCTTATTTCTGGGTTATTTGTCACGTCCTCATACTCAATAGAGAGAAATTTAGGTGGGAAAATATCAAGAGATGGATGAACAGTTTTTCAGTGCATAACCAAAGCAAGCGACAGACAAACTGAAGATTCCTTGAAGTTAACCTTACTGTGAAGACAGCACTTGATAAATGAACACAGTGCACACTATCATTGACTATCAATGTATTGTTGTTTTATTAACTAAAGTCTCAGATTTAGCATTACATCACTTTTTCAGTTGTTCACTGTGGCTTTTTACTTATGCAAAGAAGGTACAAATGCATGGACAACTGTTGTGTATTTTTTATATCTATTATTGTTGCATTTACTACTGGAGTTTAGGAATCATGATGCAGTCACTTTTTCTATTGTTATGTAAATCTTGGCGTAGACTAGAAAGTGTAGTAACTATAGGCCTCTAGACATTGAGGAGGGGGGGGGGGGGGGAAGAGAAGAAGCTCAGGAAAAACAAAAAAGGGCTGTTCTAATCCATAATAGTGGAAAAGAATGTACCTCTATGATGAATTTAGCACATCAGTTAGAGAATTTTTAAAAAGCAATAAGTTTGTGTGTTGTAGTGAGAGGTATATTGTGAAAACACAAAAATCTGAGCAAATTGAGTTAATTGTTAATATTTACTAACAACTGAATAGATACTATGCTGAGTTTTAGATTTTCAAAGTTGAAGTAAAAATGGAAGATGGTAGGTAAGAGAAAGTACAAACAAATGAAACTTTTTTTTTTACCAATGGTTAAATATGAAATTTTGATTTTGAAAATTTTGAAAAGTTGCATTTGTATGCACACAACTGTGTACTGACTGAAATCAAAGATATCATATATTACTTCAATTATTTACTGATTAGTCGAGTTATGAATTCTTTATTATACTTCTATACTATATAACACATTTTGCCTATTAAGTGAAATTAAATATGCTGACTCAAATTAGTCACTCATCTGAGTGACTCATGAATTCCTTCTATTTATTTCCCCCTTTTCTTTTGACGTACAAATTGATAGTATTGTTCGACTCTTAAATGTTAACTTTAGAATTATCATCTCTATTATTGTTTCTAAAAGACCAAGGTTCGTGCCGATCATTTTTCTTGGCAACACTGATCGGTGATCGTCTTGAAGGAAACGTTGCCATGACTACCAATGGTGGACCTTGGTCACTAAATAATGCCACCTCTACAAAATAATTACATTTATCAAACAGTCTTCTTTACTGCGCACGAAATGTATGACTTTACTCACACCACATACAAACAAAACATGGATTATTTTATTCACACAGCAATAAAACATATAACGTTAAAATAATTCAGAAATCAGAACATCCGCATTGTTATTCACGGCTACATTGTTGCTAAAACAATGAATGGTGTAAACGTAGTGTTGTATCGGAACGGCATTTGAAATCGTTTAGAAAACATAATACGCTGAAATACAAATCCAATCGAACTCAGCGATACTATTAGTCCTTTATAAACTCATTTTCTAAAAGCGATGCATAAAGGATAGACATTTACCATCTTGGATTGAAGCCGGGTTCTATCGTACAAAAATCCGTTTTCTTCAGTCGCACTGGGTCAATCACTTCCGTATCCGCGCAAATTTCTCTTTGGCGCCTCACAAAATTCCTACGCAAAATAATATCGCCTGTTACAAAACGCAAGCGGTCTTATACTGCGTAGAAATGTTACCAGAATTAATTTGCGTATGTATGGGGAAACACAAATCCAATATATGGTATATTCAACTAGAGAATACTGCTATCCCTTGAACTACTTCGTCTGTGACGCACACGTTGTGACTGGACTTACACGGCTTCCGCGCCTCATGTTGTAGAGTGTTCCCAATTGTAACGGCGAACGCCATTGGTTTACAGACATCTGCAATGCGACACAGGCACGTTTGCTAATAATTTTCGTCATATACGTTCTTTCAAGACAGTAGGATATGTCCACAGATTATTGAGTTATTTTTGTTTATAATTTAAGCATTAATTATATTCCCCAGCCAAGCTTTTTTATTTACATTTACGTGTTGGACCACAATTACACACACATAGTAACACGAACAAGCCCTCCCAGTTCACGATTAATTCCAGGTCAGCGCCACAGATCTCTCCCAAGTGTTAAACATAACGTAGTGAAACTGTCTACGATGTATTTAGTGTTGGAGACTTCAAATCAACGTTAATCACAAAAGTGTACCAAGCGACAGCATGTATTATCTTCAGGCATGACATAAATGAATGACAAAATTTCGTTCGGTTGCTCGTTGACGTTGTCTTTCTATCGCATGTCGGTGATTTGTTTTAAACGTTACCGTTAAAATAAGTAGAGCTTCATGTTTTATACACATAGGCTTCAAAAGACTTATATCGCTTTCAGTTTTGCGAAGTGATCTGTCTGTTGCACTTCCTCTGTGCTTTTTAGCCTTGTCTATGCCAAACGTCATATTCAAAACATTATCCCGGTATACTACTGGAATTTGCCGTATTGTTAACACGAAAATGGCGCCATTCACGTAGCGATCGTACAGAGAAGCATGCAGATACGATAACATTGGTTAGCGCGCTTGCTTGTCAAGATTGGAGTCCAGGTTCGGTTCCTAACAGTGGTAGACTGCTTCTTTTCTCCCAGACAACATGACCATGGGGTCGACCAAAGCTCATGCGTAGTAATTTCGGATAAAATCGAAAAATGAGGAGGATCCCATATCATCGCTGCCCATCTTAAAGATCCTTAGGTGGTTGGACATCGTAAAGAGCAGGGAGTACTGGCCGCTGCCACGACAAAATGAATTCAAACAAAGAAAACCAACCCACAACAGTGTCACATAGTATGAGTGAAATTGAGGGGAGGGGAGAAGAAAGAGAGACTTGTAGTTCAAAATTGTTCGTCGAGGCTGGACGTGTCAGTCGAGAGTTGCAAATATCATATATAAACGGTACACAAAAACAATGCGGTCAACGCCGTTCTCAAGAAGAAGAAGAATACATTTCTGTCTCCGCTGACACGGTCAGCCATGATACAGATGTTGTCATCTGTGATACCTTTGGCTATTTTAATAGAAACTGAGAAATGTCTAACCCAGCCCCCCCCCCCCCCTCCCTCTCTCTCTCTCTCTCTCTCTCTCTCTCTTCCTCTCTCTCTCTCTCTCTCTCTCTCTCTCTCTCTCTCTCTCTCTCTCTGTGTATGTTGTAAGATAAGAAAAAAGGATAGAGAGAGAGAGAGAGAGAGAAATTGCCAGCGATGATAAATATTTCTCCGAAGAAAAGAGCCATTTGCATGGTCTACAAGGATTCACAGGTAACCCCGGTAGCGTAGTGGCTAGCACGCCCTGTCGACCAATTGATCATGTGTTCGAATCCCCACCGAGACGAGTATTTTCTTAATGACTTGGTCTCTCATGTCGATCCCACTGGCAGCCTAAAATAGGTACCATATAATTTCATGAAAAGTAAATGCGACCGGCGTGGTACTGACAACGTCACTCATCTAATGCCGTACGGTCTAAAATCAGGGCTAGTACCAAATACTCACTACACCGCACGGCGTGGAATGGATCCTTTACATTTACCATACACCCAACACGCCCCAAAGCGAGGAAAATACTGGCCCAGATTTTAACCACTGACAAGGATTGGTGTGGCAGTCATAGTTAGTATTAGTTAGGACATGTAAGGAACCGAGCACCGTTTATATTATTTTAATGAATCATAGAGATGTCATATAGAGATTTCTGCATTTGCTTGATGCTTTTCGCTTCGGAAATCCCAATCAAATACTGAGGTTCTAGAAAAACGGAATGAAAAGAGAGTGGATGAAAGAAAAAACAAAAAGGCAAGTGAAATATTTCGGCCGCGTTAAAAGGCGTGACACTCTTATGAAAACCATACTGGAGGGTAAGGTTGAAAGTAATCGAGCAATAGGTAAACAACGATACAAGTGGGAAGATAACATCAAGAGGAGAACGAACAGCAGTCTGACAGAATGTACATTCAAGACGAGAGACAGACAGTGTTGGAGATCCATTGCAGGCAGCCTTCATTTTGGAGACGGCACCTGATAGATTGAATTTCAATAGTCGACACGAATGGACTAATGATAGTCTGAGAGTCCTACGTCTTGTTCTTCGCTTGCCAGCTCCTTATCTTTCTCTATTTTTACCTTTTCCCTCTCTTCTCATTCTACCACCCCCATTCAGAGCAAGACCACCACGGCTCTTGTGAAGATTTTGTAATGACTATAGAGATCTCAGCTTCCCCCAGAGCATTCGCATCGGCAGCAGAACGGGAATAACTGAAGGCTATAAATGGTGATCTGGTAAAATCATCATCATGTGCCATGGCGATAAGCTTGGACGTTCATGTTTCGTCATCTCACACAATCCCCAGTCGTGTATCCGCTCTGTATTTTTGTCTCGTTTATGCCATGTGACCAAGCCATCCAGATATTTACCTCCCTGCCTTCCCTGGTTCTTTCCCCCTAAATCTTACCAGTTGTCATTTTCTCCAGTTTATATCTTCCCATAAAGTGCCCACAAAATCTGGACTGTGTGCGTCTACTTTCCATATAAGAGGCAGGAGACTTCCTAGTGTCTTTATGCCTGGGGCCCGCACGACCAGCCCATCGCCCACCCGACGTTCATGACCGCCCCCTCCCCCACCAGCCATTCAGTCCCTGGGCTCATTAGTTCACCTAAGACTTGGTGTCATGTAACTCATGACTAGAAGTGGATTGATGGGTGTCAGAGCGTATACCACCCGCCTTTGGGTTCTGCATACTGTGTCTCAAGTGCTCCACTTACTTCAAGATCCTCTACCAGTTTCGTTCAGGTCCCGCGATTGACCATACATAGTCTACACAGATGGGTCAGCACAAAATTCTGTTCGAAATGGAGGAGCGGGAGTGTACATAGAATACCCAAATAATACTAGGGACACAGCCAGAGTACCGACAGGAAAGTACTGCCATAACTATGATGCCGAAATTGAGGCAATCAAGATAGCAACAGAGAAATTACTAAATAACAGCAATGGTACACAGCCTGTGGTGCTACTAACAGATGCAAAATCAGTACTCGAGGCGCTCCTCTCTGGGAAATTGCCAGTACTAAGGACACTACTTTCTGAACTTAGCAGTCAGCATAAAGTCACCATACAGTGGATACCATCCCACTGTGGAGTACCCGGAAACGACAGAGCTGATCAATTGGCTAAGGAAGGAGCCAAAGAAGAACAGCCTGATGTGCCCGTTACATACCACCAAAAGAAAAGAATGATCAAATCAGTCAGAAAGCCACCAAAACCTGCTCAAGATGACTACCACGTTATGGACAGACCAGAACAAGTCATTATTCTGCGCCTCATAACAGGACACAATAGATTACGCAACCACATGTATACAAAATTCAAGATTGGTGAAACAGCCATGTGCACATGTGGATTGGCGTCGCAGACAGCAGAGCACATACTCCAAGACTGCCCAAAATATAACATATCTAGGCAAACCTTCTGGCCTAGAGAGACGACAGTGGAAGATAAACTCTATGGACCACTGTGTGAACTGAAAAAAACAGTTCAATTCATGCAAGAGACGACATTGCAGATATAGACATATTTCAAGCGAACGAAAGAAGAAGAAGAACCATACATAATTCCTCTGCGTATTACGAAGAAGTGTGACAGAAGTCTTACACGTGATTCTATAAAAACATTACGTCCAAAAAAATATTCCGGATGAACCCAGAAGAAGAAGGTAAAGTAAAAACTACAGGGGTGGTCTAACGAATGCTATTCTTTTCACTTTACGGCTATGTGGCAGTCACAATCACCAAGGCAAACCGGTCCCCACACCCATCTTGGCGAGCTTAGAGCCTCCACATCAGTAAAAGTGAAACAAAGGAACGATTTTACATGTCTGTAGGTGTACTGAACATATGGTGTGATCCCCATATTTTTATAGACAAATCGACATTCGACGGATCATGTACTCAATATCACACCGGTTGTTTCTACTTCCCAAGGATTTCCTGGTACCCATTTAAATGATTCAACCTAGAAACCCTGGTCCAAAAAAAAAAAAATCCGCCTCGACGTGAATTCGAACCATAACCATCGGGCCGACAGCCATATTAGCTAGCCACTTGGCTATCGGGCTTCCAGCCCTACACATTCCTGTGTCTTTTCACACCGCACCGCCAAGAAATCTCATATTCAAATGTAACGCCAGCAGTTACTTAACTGTCCTATTCAAATGTGTAACATTTCATAGATACCATTTCTATCTGTGCATCCTCGTTTCTTGAACCACCATTTTGTATAGACTAAAGTAAGGTAATATAATATCTTTATATGTCTAAAACACTTAAGTAGTAAAAACTTTTTCTTTTTTGGTGAATTGCCTTCCCTGTGTTTAATACGCTGCATTTTAAAGATCTCATGGAAAGTTTTCATATGTTGCATACAGTTTAGACACCATGTAAGGGACTCATTTCTGTCAATGGAGACTATTGCTGCCTGCATGGTCTCCAGACCGTACGAAAGAATCAACATTAATAACTGATGTGTATTACTTAACATGGAGAGAAATATAAAAGACTTGAAATGGCTTGGGGTAAACTATTTTAGGATTTATGATTTATGCACACAGGGATAAGAAAAAAACCCATCAACATCATCATCATCATCGTCACCAGCATCAACGTCATCATCATAAAAAACACCATATCAACTATTTCAGCTTCTAGAATTGTGTGAAGGTTTCTAATTTTTTTTTTTTTTTTTTTGCTTTGAACTCAAGCGTAAACCGCACACGTTTTACTACTCCTGGTAGTAGTAGCAAGAACACATTTTTGCGAGTGGAGCAGCTTTCCCATTTACCAGTGTCCCACTCCGACTTCAGAGATACTTGCAATTTACGTCTCCAAGTCAAGGACCAGAAGTCAACATTTTAGTCCAACTGACCGGCGTAGGGGTTGAACCCGCTACCTCAGCATCAGCATACCATAAGTTTAAGAGCGAACACTTCTATCCATTAATGATTCCATATATGTATTTTGTGCAGCTCTCTTTAATGTCACACATATTTACACTAATAGATCTTTTCATGCTTATTTCAAACATGCTTGTCTTGGTCAACCTCTTCCCTATTTTACCTTGTAGTACTTTCTTTGGTATTTTTTCATGCTTAGGATGTGACCAAAGTGTGAAAATCCTCCATAGTGTACTACTTTAAGACGTGTATTTAACTCTGTTATGCTTTGCAGAAATGTTTCATTTGTTAGTCTTAAATTTTGATGGTACTTTTCATTTTTCGGTTTAAAAAAAAAACAAAAAAAACAAAAAACTCGGGGTTTTGACTCCAGCTCTGAAGGTTGTGGGTTCGATTCCGGGCCACGTCCTTCAGTTCACAAGTGCATTTTTTTCGGACACTCCTGGGGATCGTAGCTTGAGCTACTGAGTTCGTGCTTTGTGTGACCCTTTCCGCGCTGCAGAAAGAGATTAAGCCATGTGGGATAAAAACCCGGTGCAGTGAAGTCGAATATTTATTTTTCGGTAACACCACGTCTCACATTACTCCATAGTTGTATCACCACTTTTACTCACTGTCCTTATTTCAAAGCCATATAATGCGTCTGGCCAGATGTTCATTCGTCGCAGATAAAGTTGTACATTCTTTGATTCCTTGAATTGTTTTCTTTTCTTTCTCTCTAAATGAATGTTTTACAACAACAGCCGAAGACATAAAAGATTATTAATAGTAATGGTAATAATTATGATGATAATAATAGTAGTAACAAAATAATAATAATATACGAGGGGGCTTGAAATAAACACTTTAAAAGTGTGATAGAAATGACAATAACTATGCAATTTTCTTGTAACCTGTCAATATTGTGGTCAATGATGTCAAGAGTTGTAAGCATGTGACATCACGGTGCAGACGAACCTGGTGACGTCATAAGGGCAGTTTAAAGATGGTCGCCTCACTTTTGACATGCACCAAAGAGGAGCAGCGTTCTGTTGTCCGTTTTGTGACATGGGTCACAATGAGTGAAAACTGTAGAAATTCATTGGTGAATGAAGATCCAGTATGGTGGGAAAACCTATCAGTCCAGTAAGTGTATGAGTGGTGTAGGGAGTTTCAAAACTCTTCGGTCCGATGAAGTTTCGATGGCCGATGAAGTCCGATGAAGCAGGTACTGCATGAGTGGCTAATTTATAACTTATAACCCTTCATTTTGTTTTTTCTTTCGTGGCTACTTTTCTTCATTTCTGGGATATAATTTTGATGTCTATATTGATTTCACATAATGAAGGGGTCCTCCGCTTATTCACATAGACTGATATTGTGAATATTTTTTAAAAATTATATACTGCATAGTTTACATACATTCTATGGAAATGTAAGGAAGCACTTTTCGGAGTTTTAGGGAAGCTAAGAGTGGGGGTGGAAGAAATAAAAAAGAGACAAATATGCAGGATATGAGAAGGTATAAAAACCACTTGATGGAAAAGCTCACGGCAGTCGAAAACAAGAGAACAGCAATATAAGAGGAAAGATTATAAGCGGAATGATAACTCCAGAAGAAAGAGATAGGAGATTAAAATTTCTGTAATACTATACTACCAAAATGAGAGGGTGTAATGTGTCGAAGATTCGCTGCTCTTGAGATTGGCTACCATTTCCTGTAGAAAACTAGCTGGAAAATTCAACCAATCATGAACAAGTATTCAAACGGCTTGGAATGAGTCGGTTGTGGGTCTATCCCCAATGGGACATAAAAGGCAGACGAAGAAGATGATGGTGGTAAAGAAAAAGAAGAAAACATACATCGCCCGTGTGTTATCGGGACCCACAAGGGGAGTAAAGAATAGCAACACTATAACCCAGCATACGTGTCGTATGAGGTGGATAAGGAGGGTTGGCGTGAAAATGGCTACCTTATCCAGTAGACAAATTTAGTTAAAGATATAACCAGTGATGAACTGGTCTACAAAGAACACGGTTTGAGTTGGTTGAGTGTTTATTGAAAGATGAAAGTTAGAACAAGAAACATGCATAAAGAATGGCGTTAGACCCAAAATACGTAATGTGAAAAAGATGCGGAAGAAATTACAAGAGACATTGGAAAAGGTCCATTTTTTCCGCCATGAGGCGTATTGAGTATATGATGTTAGTTCCATATTGATATAGTCTAATTGGCACTCTATGGTTCCATATTGTTGTAGACCAATGGGCACTCTATGGTTCCATATTGTTGTAGACCAATGGGCACTCTATGGTTCCATATTGTTATAGAGCAGTTAGCACTCTATGGTTCCATATTGTTATAGAGCAATTAGCACTCTATGGTTCCATATTGTTGTAGACCAATGGGCACTCTATGGTTCCATATTGGTATAGAGCAATTAGCACTCTATGGTTCCATATTGTTGTAGACCAATGGGCACTCTATGGTTCCATATTGGTATAGAGCAATTAGCACTCTATGGTTCCATATTGTTGTAGACCAATGGGCACTCTATGGTTCCATATTGTTATAGAGCAATTAGCACTCTATGGTTCCATATTGTTGTAGACCAATGGGCACTCTATGGTTCCATATTGTTATAGACCAATTGGCACTCTATGGTTTCATATTATTATAGAGGAATTAGCACTCTATGGGTCCATATTGTTATAGACCAATTGGCACTCTATGGTTCCATATTGTTATAGACCAATTGGCACTCTATGGTTTCATATTATTATAGAGGAATTAGCACTCTATGGGTCCATATTGTTATAGACCAATTGGCACTCTATGGTTTCATATTGTTATAGACCAATTGGCACTCTATGGTTTCATATTATTATAGAGGAATTAGCACTCTATGGGTCCATATTGTTATAGACCAATTGGCACTCTATGGTTTCATATTGTTATAGACCAATTGGCACTCTATGATTCCATATTGTTATAGAGCAATTAGCACTCTATGGGTCCATCCATCCATCCATCATGTGCCATGCCGGTAAGCGTGGGCGGTCATGTTCTGCCATCTCACTCGATCACCAGAGTCGTGGATCAGCTCCGTGTTTCTGTTTCGACCATGCCACAAGGCCAAGCCATCCAGGTACTTGCCTCTAGGTTTTCCCCTTGGTCTGTTCTCCTCGATCTTACCAGTTGTCACTAAGTTCTCCAAATCATTTCTTCTCATAACATGCCCACAATAATGTGACTGTCTACGCTAATGTCTCTAATCAGTTTACGATCTTCATTTGTTTCTTGAAGGACTTGTTCATTGGTCTTTCTGGCTGTCCATGGAATTCTTTGCATTTTTCTCATAAACTACATTTCTACAGCCATCAGATGTTTTTCAGCCTGACTGCTCATTGTCCAAGCTTCACATCCATATAAAAGTACAGGTTCTATGTAGCATCTCAACACTCTTTTTCTCGTTTCTTCTTCTTCTTCTTCTTCTTCTTCTTCTTCTTCTTCTTCTTCTTCTTCTTCTTCTTCTTCTTCTTCTTCTTCTTCTTCTTCTTCTTCTTCTTCTTCTTCTTCTTCTTCTTCTTCTTCTTCTTCTTCGTTCATCCGGAGTTTTTTTCCGGATGTGATTGCGATGTGCCTGTTTACAGCAGAGCTGCGTTCTTGCGCCGTTAGGCCGACACATCCGACTTCTGCGGGCATTTGTTGACCGGGTTAACCTTCCCGGGGGTTTCTTAGGACGTTTGACTCTCACTGTTGTGGTGTTATCCCCCATCCCAGCTGGTCCATATAGAACAGCCAAAGATCCTGGTCAGCCCTCAAGGGAAGGCAGGAGCAGACCATGGGCATTCCCCGCCATCCAAGGAGGCTTCCATACTTGCAGAGCTGATACATAGCGCTCTGGTACTGGGCTCACCCAAGGAATCGTCACGTCCTGCACATGGCTGCTTAGCCTCACTTCCGTATATTGGGCCTTCCGTTCACCATAGGCTGTTCTTCCGGAAACCAGAAGTATGCAGTCTGCAGATGACATCCACACAGTGAGCTTTCGATTCGGACTTCCATGTAATGGATTTGCTATCCAAGCAATATTCCATTTCGTGCCACTAGGACACTTTTCCACCTTTTATGAAGTCCACACAGTGGGCTTTTGATTCGGACTTTCCACGTAATGGATTTGCTATCCAAGCAATATTCTTTCTCGTTTCAATTGACATCTTTTTATTGGTCAGTATATTTTTCATCTTGCTAAAGGCTACTTTTGCCATGGCGATTCTTGTTCTAATCTCTTCAAAACATCTCCCATCAGATGTTATTACTGTTCCGAGATAATTGTACCTATTCACTTCTTGAAGAATATTCTCATTTACTTGTATATTACATTGTGGTATTTCGTTCTTCCTAGTGACGACCATAATCTGTGTCTTTTTACAATTTAATTCTAACCCTAGTTGTTCACTGTGTGTAACAACCGCATCTACTAAATTTTGCAGGTCCTGTTCATTGTCTGCGATGAAGATTTTATCATCTGCATATCTAATGTTATTGATGCATCGTCCCCCAATGTTGATTCCTTCCATATCTTCAATATTTCATTTCTGAAAATACTTTCACTGTACAGGGAAAACAGATCTGGAGACATTACACATCCCTGTCTCACACCTCTCTTAATAGGCTGATATTGGCTTACTTCATTATCAACTCTTATGGCAGCTTGTTGTTTCCAATATATGTTTTTTACAAGTCTAAGATCTTTTCCATCAATTTGTAGATCTTCAAGCATCCTTATCATGTCGACATGTCTCACTTTATGGAAAGCTTTTGTGAGGTCAGTAAAGCAAAGGTGTAGATCTTTGTTTACTTCTATAGAACGTTCGATTACGGTTCTCAGTATATACACAGTATTTACTGTACCATTGCCTTCTACAAACCCACATTGTTCTTCTCCTATTTCAGGTTGTATTTTCCTCCTAACTCTTTGCATGATAATTCTTAGCAAAATCTTCGTGATGTGACTCATAATACTAATTGTTCGATGTTGATGACATTCCAAGGCTTCTGATTTCTTTGGCATTGCAATAAATACAGAATTACATAACTCCTGAGGTATATTTCCAGTATCATATATTGTATTAAGCAGACTGGTAACTTTATCTATTCCATATTCTTCTAAAGCATTAATCATTTCTGTTGTGACTCTGTCTGAACCGGGGGTCTTGCCAGATTTCATATGTTAAGAGCATTCTGAACCTCCATCTTCAAAATTGCTGGTCCTTCATTATTATTTTGAACATCGTACTGTTCGTCTCTGTTATCTTCATAAAGGTTTTTCACGTAATCTGACCATACATGTAAGATCTGATCTTTTTTTTAATTATGACTCTTCCATCTTTTGTCTTTAGGCAGCCTATTGATGTACGTGTTCTTTGATTAGTAAGCTCCTGAATTCTTTTGTGCATTAGTTTCGCATTTTTACTGTTGTGTTGTTTTTAAATTTCTCTACAATTTTTCTCAAGCCATGTTTCTTTTGCCTCCTTACATAAGGTTCTGACTTTTCTGTGAATTTCTTCATATTTGGCAGGATTATTTTTGTTTTGTCTTCTTGTTTCCATTAGTTATAAAATGTCTTCAGTCATCCATGTCTTACGGCCCACTTTCTGTACTTTTGGAATAGTTTTTTCTGCTGCACAACTGACTGAATTCTTCAGCATTTCCCATTGATCATCTACATTTTGAAATAGGATCTCTAGATCAGACAATAAATCAAATTTGTTCTTTACTTCTATGTTAAAATTATCTTGTATTTCATTGTCAGTTTTCAATTTTGCACTCTATGGGTCATGTGGTCATTATCACATGGACCGTTTTCACTTCACAAAACACATGCAGGTACCCAGTTGTCACGAAAAACACCGTGATTAACCAGTTGATGACAATACAGGCAATCTGATTAAACGGCATGTTTGCAGGGCCCCAGTTGTTTTTTTAACAATACAGTAAAAACAGGTCGGATTCAAGCAGAAGTGCCCGGATCGGGAGATAAACAGTCCCGTCTGTCATTTAGAATTTCCCGACATCAAACGAAATGGCGGCTTTGCTTGTCACCACATGACAGAAAGTGTGGGATTGTTATTGGGAACATTGGGACACCTGCAGGACATCAACAACGTCACGTGAACAATTCAAGGCTGTTTGAAAAAAAAAACATGATTGGGGGAGACAGTGTAACTCAAACAGTTGATTTAGGCGGACGTGCTTTGGCACTGCAGTTAGGGAGTGGAATAATATCTACCGTGTGCGAATTGGGTTAATTTAATTTTACACGTGCCTGTCATGGCAAATGTAGATGTGATTTGATCTAACTGCGGTGTTGCCTAAGGTAGTCATATTGTATAATTAGTCCTAATTAATTTAGGTAGTAGCATGGTTGAAACTAGCTAGAGTAGGGAAGTGATACTTGGCTCTGTTAGTTGAAAATAGAGTAGTGAAGTGTTGATAAGCTCTACTAGTTGAGAATTGAGTAATGGGGGATAATTGGGATCTTCCAGTGGGTGCTCCCTGGTGGCGGGGGGGGGGGGGGGGGGGGTTTCCCGCACGCTGTTTGTTGTTTTTTTTTTCTTCTTGTCTTGGCCTGATGAAAACCTATGTGTTCAGTTCATCTGTCCCTGACAGAGTTAGGTTCACTGTATTTTTCTGAGCGAGGCCGATGGCCCACGATTATCTAATAAAGATCAGTGACGGGGAGGCTATCACCTAGTTGTGTTATATATTTTACAGGTTCCCTCTGGTCGGGATGAAGCACACAGAATCATTGAAAAATCTGATCCCGGATAAAATTTTGGTGCAGGAAGATTGGCCAGCAACTTTCTCAATGGGTCTATGCTAGAAGAAGGTGATAAACATTGCTCGGTGGAGCTGAATGGTATAAGTATCCTACATGAGTTCATACCATTCGTTAACACACCTGAAGTGATGGATGTTCAGTCCACGTATTACTAGATCAGTAGGAACTGATGTTCACATTAGATGAAACCAAACATTGAAGTGTAGTTGTTCCACGTATCAAGGAAATCATAACTTTCAGACAATATCTAGAAAATAAAGAAATCTATTTTAGTCTAGATACAATGACTGTTTAAGAGTGAAAACTATAGAACATTTCGCAAGAAGGAAAAACGTCATGTTCATAGGACAGTGTTCCATGTTTTTTTCACTGCGCAGGAATTATGAAGTCTGAGTTTCTATAAACTATTAGGAACAGTTTTTTTGTTAGGAACAAAAATAGTATCGTTCACGGATTATAGATGTGAATGGGAATCAGATCTCATGGTCATCAGAGCTCCTGGAGGAGGACATGTCTGGAGAGAAGGACACGACTTCGGTGAGGTCCATTGTGCTGATTCTTGTGATGTCGTGTAATCCTTGCCATGATGAGTGGACTCTGATCATGAACTCTGTGGTCTGACCTATACATTTACATTAGAATACACGACACACATTTTCTTCGCATACACGTCTCATATACGTTACACTTTTCTTTTAATAAATTAATCTTTATTAATTTTTAGAAGCAAGAGTTGTTGAATATGTTGCGTTGGGGAAGTATGAGAGGGGGAATAGTGCGACAGTGAGAGAGAGAGAGAGAGAGAGAGAGAGAGAGAGAGAGAGAGAGAGAGAGAGAGAGAGAGAGAGAGAGAGAGAGAGAGAGAGAGAGAGAGAGAGAGAGAGAGAGAGAGAGAGAGAGAGAGAGAGAGAGAGAGGAAAGGGTGTCCACGGGCTGATGGAGTGTGTTGGACGGAAGCTGGTGGATTCTCCAGGATATTGATAGGGGAAAAAAAATTATAATGTGGGTGTTGACTCCCCTTACTCCAGGGACGACACTTTAAAGGAAGACACGACACCAGTTTAGGCTGGCCTGGGAGGCTAGATGACTTAAGAACAAACAAAAAATATCACCGCCTTGATGGCGATACGATCACATGACCACTGGGCCGTCAGTCAAGCGTGCTAGCCAATTCACTACCGCTGCTGCGACAAGAGATTACTAAAGCGAATATTATTTTATATAAGCTGAAGAAGAAAAGAAGAAGAAGAATAGGAGGGCGAGGGCGAAGAAGAAGAAGAAGAAGAAGAAGAAGAAGAAGAAGAAGAAGAAGAAGAAGAAGAAGAAGAAGAGGAGGAGAATAGGAGGGTGAGGACGAAGGGGAAGAAGAAGAAGAGAATAGGAGGACGAGGATGAAGAAAAGGTATAAGAGGAGTAAGAAGAAAGAAGAAGAAGAGGCGTATGGAGAAGAAAAGAAGGAGGAGAATGTGGCAGATGAGGAGAAGGGGGAATAATAATAATAATAATACTAATCTCGAATGACTGTTCTGAAACCAGCTGTGTTTTAACTAAGTTTGAGAAACGAATACGCCCATCTGACAAACAGGCCACAAACTGGAAGCTCTATTTCACCTAGATAAAAAAAAAAATACACAAACCCACTATGCAAATAGCAGCAGTCACCACGAAACAATTTACTTACGTAGTGCAGCGGAAATGTTTGGTACCCATCCCTACCATATACAGCCCTATGCAGTTTTAAAGATAAAACACCCACACACACAAAACATACATTCCTTGTTGGCGCACTTTATAAAACATGCCCAGTCAACCATATATCGAGTTATGCAATGGTTTTTCAAATGGGGCGAGACATCTATATGGAGACGACGTTACTTCAAAGTTAACTATAATGGTTCTATTTGAGACGTTTTTATTTTGTAAAGGCTAACATGGCAATTTAGCGTACAGATACACCAAACCCTTAAAGGGTGTAATAATCTCCTTGTGTTTAGTAAATGTAGTCCCATAGCAGATACCACCGTAGGGCTGTTAAGTCTTAGACCTTCACATACAGGGTGTATTTTTAATGACTGTGCAGTCTTTGAAAATATTGCCGGTCCAAGTTTTGTATTTACCTATTATTTTGCATGAACTTTACAGAGGCGCAGTCATTAAAAATACACCCTATATATGTCCATTCAGTTGCATGTCCCTTGAAGAACCTCGCTCCCATAACAACCTTCCGGAACACTTATCGATCATAAGCGAGATTTCCCGCGTCCGATACACCCATCCTCCTCCACATCCTGCACCCGTCTTATCTTTGGCCTTCCTCTTCCTCTCTTCCAGGGCATATACCCCTCCATGAATGTTCTCTCCAAACTTTCATGACGTTTCAAGTGACCAAAATATATCAACTTTCTTTATTCACATATATGAGGTCACGATATATGAGGTGAGGTGACCGGTTTCCTTCCTTGTCGCCTTTCCTTCCCAGAAAATTCTTAACATTATATGGTGCTCATTTCTATGAGGCTGGGCCAACCCCAGAGCCGTACTGGTGGGAAAAAATATAATCCCGACGTTCTGGGTATTGAACCCGTATCACTGTCTTGGCAAGAAAGTGCACTAAATCACTATGCAAATGTTGCTCTAAAATGTTTAAGCCACAGGGTCATCCTAAGAAGTTAAAAACAATTTACTGAAAAGATTATAGGGGTTAATATACTGTGTGGCGGGTGTCTTGGCGGAACGGTTAGGAACTGCGCTGATAATGACACGAGCTCCGTCGGACGAAGGTTAAAAAACCTGGTCTCGCATTTCGCTACGGGAGGGAAAGATTGGTCCCCTATTCCTCCGTGCAATCAGGCCTACGAAATGTGATATATCAGGTTCCTGCTTCGGGACTCGTGTTGTTGTTTTTTAAATATTGTGTGAGCCGCCGTACTGTAGTGAGTGGCAAGACTCTTGCCTGCCGGCCAGGTGGTCATGGGGTCGAATCTGTATCAAGACGGATTTAAAAAAAATTGATCTGGAGTTCTCAGGCTGACCCGGCCTAAAAAAAGGTGCCAGGGAATGTCTTGGGAAGTAAAGACGGCCGCCGTGGTACTGACCACATCGCTCCTGGACAAGCCATTGGGCTATACACACATGGGGCTAGAGCCATATGTCCAGTACTCCTTGAGGCAGGTAAAAGTGTCTTAGACATTCCTAAAATATTGTATAGCATTTTTTTCATGAAAAGATAAACACCTCTCTCTCTCTCTCTCCTCCCCCTCTCTCTCTCGCTCCCGCTCCCCCCCCCTTTCTCTCCAAATTATGATTTTAAAAAAAGAATCAGAGCTGGTCAGTTAAAGAGCCGTATAAGTCTGTGCAATTAAGGGCAACTGGCATTTTTTCTCGCTCTCCCTACTCTCTCTCTCTCTCTCTCTCTCTCTCTCTCTCTCTCTCAATCACTCTACCCCTTTCTCCCCTCTCTCTATCCCTTCCCTCTCTCACTCCTAATTCTGATGGGGGAAAACAAACAACTGATCTATTAAAGGGCCGTACGGCACTGCCATCTTTTCTCGCTCTTTCTCTCTCCCCCTCCTCCTCCCCCTCTCTCTTCCTCCATACCTCCCAGTTATAACTAAAAAAAACAAAAAACGGACCAGTTAAATAGCCGTGTTAGTCTGTGCACTATCGGGTACTGCCATTAATCAAAGAATAACTGATATAACCATATATGGACATTTACATTAATGGTAAGTTCAAGCACTTAAATATCATACGTACTATACTTGCAAACCGTAGAAATGTTTAGTACCGGATGTTTATCTTTATTTGCGGTTTCGTATAGTGTTTAAGTGTGAGGTGTTAATTTAGGAGGTCGACACGGCTGAGAGGTTTAACACACTTAAACTTTGTCTTTTGACAGCGGCGTAGTGGGTCCGTTCCACAAGTCGGTCAGCTGGACTTAAATGTTGACTTCTCGTCCTTGATATGGAGACGAGAACTACAAATATAGGGTGCATTTTAAATGAATGTGCAGTGTTTGAAAATATTGCCGGTCCAAGTTTTGTATTCACCCTCTGTAATGTTCATGCAACATAATAGGTAAATACAAAACTTGGAACGGCAATATTTTAAAACACTGCACAGTCGTTAAAAATACAAAGTCCGAGAAGGGTTGCAACCGCTGGCAGTAGTAGCATTTATATTTATGTGTTCTAACAAATAGCGGGCATGTTCGCGAATTTGATAGCGATCTGCGCTTATAATGTCACGGGGGATGGTCGGACGCATTTTCGACTCTCGGACTCGTCGCCTGCGAAAGAGAGAGAACGATTGGTCATCTATTCCTTCGTACAAAATGTATTGGCGCTATCACATCACATAGGAAACGATTTATATTATTTGTTTGTGCTTACACATGCTTATGAAGGGACTATTAAAAAACCATAATCAGGATAATATGAACAAAACACGCAACTATTACCATCCGCAGCAGCACGTTATGAATGCTTGAAAATATCGACCGCAACTACTGCGCTCTCGGAGGTAATAATGAAGTGTGTCCCACGTATTTATCTATGATAATTTCTCATGGAAGCTGCATTTTTTGTGAATGAATCATGCTATTATGTATCTATACTGTCGTACGCTGTTAAAGGTCACATATAAAGGTCCACTGGAGGAGTTGCATGCTAGTTGTGTTGTAAAGCGTTGCTGTCTTTTGAACTTTCTAGTCCTGAAAATTATTATTTAACTGATTAAATGCAATGGGATGATTAATCTTCTCAAGTGAAGTAACAAAGACATTTTGATCTGTTTAAGTCCCCGCTAATCACTGGTATCATGAAGGCTAATAGACTACAATGGCTGGGGCATATAGAAAGAATGGAAGACAATAGGGAAACAAACCTCGCTTATACTCAGGAAATAAATGACCGTAGACCCCGAGGTAGACCAAGAAGACGGTGGAGAGATAATATATATACAGACCTACAAGCACTTAGAATCAAGGACTGGCAAGAGAAGGTCAACCAGAGAGACGAATGGAAACGGATTGTATCTGCAGCAAAGAACCTCAATGGCTCGGAACGCTGAAGAAGAAGACGATGAAGAAGAAGAAGAAGAAGAAGAAGAAGAAGAAGAATTTTCATTTGTCTCCTGTAGTACTTGGTCGGAGGGAATAGCAGAGTCCATGGGAATATCGATACATGAAGCCCACAATCGGGCAGTCTCACGAAGTTTATACTTCACCTCGACACCGCAATGTACAAGAGGAACATGATGAGATGAGATGAGATGAGATGAGTACTTGGTCATTCAAACAGAACGGGTATTTCCAAAATGCAGAAACTGCAACTATCCCTACGAAACAGTCAACCAAATACTATATTCATAGGGAGACTTGCTAAAGAAGTTGACCAGCTTTTTTAAAAACAGTAAGCCCCTGAAAGTCCGACCATTAAAGACTAGGCTATTGTCGGATTTCGAAAACTGTCGAACCCATCCTTAGTCATTACATTGCACATAAATGAAATGAGTTATATATATTATATGGCATATAGCAAAGTATATAAACAGAAACTGAATCACGACCTGGTTTCATTCTATTGTCTCTCAGTTGTAAAGTTCTAGTGCCGTTCTTGCACATCCCGCTGGTTTTGAGCTTGGAAAAGGGAAATCTGAATTACAGTCCTCATGAAGATGGTACTGTGGAAACCTGTGGGAAGACAAGTCTGTTTTCCTACCTGCTAGATATACGTCCTTTTGGAGACTCAGATTAACAAAACTCCAATGTATCGGAATTAAGAATAAAGCTCAGTCATTCCAGGGGATTGACAACCAACCAACCAGCCAGCCTATCAATCAACCAACAAACCAACCAGCCAGTCGATTAATCAACCAATCAACCAACCAGCCAACCGACCACGCACCAACCAACCAACCAACCAACCAACCAAGCAACCAACCAACCAACCAACCAATCAGCCAGCCAGCCAGCCAGCCAAACCAACCAATCAACCAACCAACCAATCATTCATTCATTCAATCAATCAACCAATCAATCAATCAATCAACCAACCAACTAACCAACCAACCAACCAACCAACCAACCAACCAACCAACCAACCAACCAACTAACCAACCAATCAACAAAGCAACCAATCAGCAATGAGAACCTAACGACTTAAAACCCCAAAGAGAATAAAATGGTATGAGAGAATCACCAATGTAGAGCTCATCGTGAGAAAAAAAAAAGTTATTTGCGTATCCTTTACAGGACATCGCAGTCAACCCCTGAATTTTTTGCTGTTTGTGATCTCTTGGCATATTTACGTTCAGTAGTTTGCCATTGATTTCTGAACGACCGGCACCCCACCATTGCGTAAAAAACTAACGCAAGGCGGTCTGCTGCGATCTTACGCAGCTGTGTTTTTAACGCTGTATGCGGGATTACGAACTGCGGCCTAATACATTCGCCACGGAGCCGGCTTATGGTGAGAACTAAACAAATTTCTATGAACCAAGAGGTGAGAAATAAGACGATGGCACTAGATGGGAAACATTGATAACACATGAGAACAATATAAGTAGACGGTCTCTTGTCTGGAGCCCACAAGGCAAACGAAATAGGAGACCAATCACACGGAGAAGAGCATTACAGAGATGAACAATACTGGGGGACATGGGGGAAGCCGCACGAGATAGCACGAGATAGGACGGCTTGCGTGGTTTGGTTCAGAGCCAATGCCCCTATGGGGGATAAAAGAGCACAAGAAGAAAAGACACTGGAGATAATTGTACATCTCCAGTCTGGCACATTTTATGTCTCAAATCTGGTAACCATTACTGTATATGGAGACACAGGAGATGATTTTATATTTCCAGTCTGGCAACTATTTCGTCATGTGGAGAAATCGAAGATGATTTTATGCTTCCAATCGAATCATTATCATGTGCCATGACGATAAGTGTGGGCGGCCATGTTTCACCATCTCACACAATTACCAGAGTCGTGGATCAGCTCTGTGTTCCTGTCTCGACCATACCACGTGGCCAAACCATCCAGGTATCTACGTCTCTGCCTTCCACTTGTTCTTTTCCCCTCAAACATACCAGTTACCACCAAGTTCTTCAATTTATTTTATCTCATAACGTGTCCACAATATTGTGACTGTCTACGTCTAATTTCTCTAATCTTTCATTCAGTAGCATGTCTTCCTCCTTCGTTTTCCTCCTTCTTCTTCCTCCTCCTCCTCCTTCTTCCTCCTCATTCCTACTCCTCCGTCCCCCTCCTCCTTCCTCCTCCTCCTTCTCCCTCTTCCTTCCCCGTCCTCCCCTCCTCCTTCCCCTCCTCCTTCCCCGGCCTCCTCCCCTCCTCCTTCCATTCCCCCGCCTCCTCCCCTTCCTCCTCCCTCTCTTCCCCCTCCCCTCCCGCCTTCTCCCCTCTTTCTCCCCTCCTTTTCCTACTTCTGCCTCCCCCGGGTTACTACGTCTTCAGGCCGACACATCCGACTTCTGCTTCCTCCATCTGCTTGCTCCTTCTGCTTTCTCCTCTTTCTTCCCCCTTCTTCTTCCTCCTTTGTCTTCTTCCTTCATCTTCCCCTCCTTCTTTCCCATTCGTCTTCCCCCTTCTCCCCCTCTCGTCTTCCCCCTCCTTCTTCCCCATTCGTCTTCCCCCTTCTCCCCCTCTTCTTTTACCCCTTCTTCTTCTTCCTCCTTCTTCCTCCCCCTTCTTCTTCCTCCTTCTTTTCATCCTTCTTCCTTCTTCCTCCTTCTTCTTACTCATTCTTCTTAATCCTTCCCCCTCATTTCTCTTCCTCCTTCCTCCTCCTACTTCCTCCTTCTTCCTCCTTCTTCTTCTTCCTTCTTCTTCCTCCTTCTTCTTCCGCCTTATTCTTCCTCCTTCTTCCTCCTCCTTCTTCTTCCTCCTCCTTCCTCTTCTCCCTTCTTCTTCCTCCTCCTCCTTCGTCTTCCTCCTTCGTCTTCCTCCTTCTTCTTCCTCCTACTTCCTCCCCTTTTTCCTCCTTCTTCTTACTCCTTCCTCCTCCTTCTTCCCCCTTCTTCCCTCTTCTTCCTCCTTCTTCCTCCATCTTTCTCTCTCCTCCTCCTCCTTCTCGTTCTTGTTCTTGTTCTTGTTCTTGTTCTTGTTCTTGTTCTTGTTCTTGTTCTTCTTCTTCTTCTTCTTCTTCTTCTTCTTCTTCTTCTTCTTCTTCTTCGTTCATCCGGAGTCTTTTTTAAAATTTTTTTTCGGATGTGATTGCGTTGCGACTGTTTACAGCGGAGCCGGGTTACTACGTCTTTAGGCCGACACATCCGACTTCTGCGGGCGTTTGTTGACCGGGTTAACCTTTTCGGAAATATGGGAGTAGCACCATATATCCTTTATGCTCCATGGTGTGAAATGGGGTCGTGTGTATACTTTTTTTTCTGTAAACATTTTGTTAAGCGGGTGACAGAAGATTAAGGAGATATCAATAAACGAGAGAATGAGAATGTGATATGATCTTGATGTATGGGAAATATATATATATATATGATCTTGATATATGTGAAATGTATATATGATTTGGTAGCGGATCGCGTCGCGTTGGCTACTTGCGGGGTATGTGAGCTGGGCTCTCAGAAAGCAATGGCAAACTACTGAGCGTATTCTTGCCAAGACATAAACAACAACGGTAAAATGCTGGTGTTGACAGCGATGTCCTGTAAATAGAATATGCGAAAAAATATGATCTTGATATATGTGAAATGTATATATGATCTTGATATATGTGAAATGTATATATGATCTTGATATATGTGAAATGTTTAGAGGTCATGTGTACACTGATATTCTCCTTCGTATTTGTAGACATTCAGAACTCAACATAAATATATAAAAAAAAAAAAAGGCAACAGTTAACTTATCAAATTCAGTGCCAAACAAAAAGTGGGCTTCGACCAAACAAAAACGAACGACGGACAATGCGAAGTAGGGGATTATCACAGCTTTGAATTACAATTTGTTAATACAGTAGCATACATGTATAATAATGCAATGACAACATTTCGGCGTTATAAACTCATGGCAGATACGGGAATGTCGCTTATGACAATTAATCATTCCAAGGGACTTCTTCTTTTTCTTCTTCTTCATCCGAGTTTTTTTTTGGGGGGGGGGTTTTTTTTTGGGGGGTTTTTTCCCTTTGTTTTCCTTTTTTTACCAA
>JACEFZ010012217.1:0-24130 GCA_014155875.1 Cepaea nemoralis
GGGGGCCGGGGGCCTTTTTCTGCCCAGTTTTGGTTTCTTGTTCCAGACGTATTGGTGTCACCTTTCCTCTGGAGTAAACTAGACAGACCGGGAGAGGGATCATGCTGCATGGGCAACACATGGTCTCTAAACTCAGCCCAGGCTTTGTGTTATCTAGAGATAACTCTATTTTACAAACTATCGTCTGTCAAAACGGCAAGGTGCCAGTCAGTTGCCATAATTGCATTAATTCTACAGTTTCATTAATCTCGTGTTCATACAGTTGCATTAACTTTACGTTTTCTCTTCAATAGATGTTCGTGGCATTATCATCATCACGTGCCCTGCCAACTGGCGCAGACGTTCATGTCTCTCCACAGATCTCGGTGCCTGGTGTTCATGATTAACACTTCCTTCATACCTCCATCACAGTCCACCCAGCATCATTTCATATCATCGCATTCATTCTACAATTGCATTATTGGATGTTCATATCATCGCATTCATTCTACAATTGCATTATTGGATGTTCATATCATCGCATTCATTCTACAATTGCATTATTGGATGTTCATATCATCGCATTCATTCTACAATTGCATTATTGGATGTTCATATCATCGCATTCATTCTACAGTTGCATTATTGGATGTTCATATCATCGCATTCATTCTACAATTGCCTTATTGGATGTTCATATCATCGCATTCATTCTACAATTGCATTATTGGATGTTCATATCATCGCATTCATTCTACAATTGCATTATTGGATGTTCATATCATCGCATTCATTCTACAATTGCATTATTGGATGTTCATATCATCGCATTCATTCTACAATTGCATGAATATATGTTTACGTGAGTTCATTAGTTCAATTTAATTAATAGATGTTCACATAATTGATTTTATTCTACAATTGCATTAATATATGCTCAATAATTGCATCAATTCTACACTTTCATTAATAAATGTTCGCATAATCATTTTCAGCCGGTCTCTCTGGCCGAGGGGTTACAACACTTTCTCCGTAATCCCGTATATCTGCAGCTTATCTTGTTCCAGATGTATTGGTGTTACCTTTCCTCTGGAGTAAACTTAACAGACCGAGAGAGAGATCATTCTGCGTGGGCAACACATGGTCTCTAAATTCAGCCCAGTTTTGTGCTATGGAGAGGTATAACTCCATTGTACAAATTATCTTCTATCAAGACTGCAAGGTACCACTCAAATCGTGTAACCTATTGTATATGGCTTCTGTGATTAAATATTCTTCTCAGTTCCATGTTGTTTTTTTTACAAGTTTGCAGTTAGGGATTAGGGATTTTGCAATTTAGAGATCATAGTTTATTGCACATGAGTTTTTGAGTCATACAATAGCATCTATATTTTCTATGTATCATTTATCACCCAAGAGACACTATGGGAGCCATGTATACGGGAGCCGTGTATGCAAGAGCCATGTATATGGGAGCCATGTATGTGGGTGCCGTGTACGTGGGAGTCGTGAATGTGGGAGCCTTGTATGTGAGAGCCGTGTATATGGGAGCCGTGTATGTGTTAGCCGTGTTTGTGGGAACCGTGTATTAAAGAGCCATGGAATGCGATAAACATAGGACAATAAGTATAATGAGCCACATCACGAAGATTCTGCTGAGAATTATCATGCAAAGAGTTAGAAAGAAAATACAACCTGAAATAGGGGAAGAACAATGTGGGTTTGTAGAAGGCAAGGGTACAGTAAATGCTGTGTATATACTGAGAACAGTAATTGAACGTTCTATAGAAGTAAACAAAGATCTATATCTTTGCTTTATTGACTACACAAAGGCTTTCGATAAAGTGAGACATGTCGACATGATAAGGATGCTTGAAGATCTACAAATTGATGGAAAAGACCTTAGACTTGTAAAAAACATATATTGGAAACAACAAGCTGCCATCAGAATTGATAACGATGTAGGTCAATATCAGCCTTATAAAAGAGGTGTGAGACAGGGATGTGTATTGTCTCCAGATCTTTTTCCCTGTACAGTGAAAATATATTCAGAAATATAGTAGATATGGAAGGAATCAACATTGGGGGAAGATACATCAATAACATTAGATATGCAGATGATACAGTCTTGATTGCAGACAATGAACAGGACCTGCAAAATTTAGTAGATGCGGTGGTTGCACACAGTGAACAACTAGGGTTAGAACTGAATATTAAGAAGACACAGATTATGGTCGTCACTGGGAAGAAGGAAATACCACAATGTGATATACGAGTAGATGGGCATATTCTTAAACAAGTGAATCGATACTGTTATCTCGGCACAGTCATAACATCTGATGGGAGATGCCTTGAAGAGATTAGAACAAGAATTGCCATTGCGAAGGTAGCCTTTTGCAAGATGAAAAACATACTGACCAATAAAAAGATATCAATTGAAACGAGAAAAAGAGTGTTGAGGTGCTACATAGAACCTGTGCTTTTGTATGGATGTGAAGCGTGGACAATAAGCAGTCAAGCTGAAAAACAGCTGATGGCTGTGGAAATGTGGTTTCTGAGGAAAATGCAAAGAATACCATGGACGGACAGAAAAACCAATGAGCAAGTCCTTCAAGAAACAAATGAAGATCGTAAACTGATTAGAGACATTAGACGTAGACAGTCAAAATTTTTTGGGCATGTTATGAGAAGAAATGACTTGGAGAACTTGGTGACAACTGGCAAGATCGAAGGGAAGAGACCAAGGGGAAGACCGAGAAGTAAATACCTGGATGGATTGGCCACATGGCATGGTCGAGACAGGAACACGGAGCTGATCCACGACTCTGGTGATCGAGTGAGATGGCAGAACATGACCGCCCACGCTTACCGGCATGGCACATGATGGATGGGTGGATGTATATAAGAGCCGTGTATGTGGGAGCTGTGTATGTGTGAGCCGTGTATATGAGAGCCGTGTATGTTGGAGTCATGTATGTGGGAGCCGTGTATATAGGAGCCGCGTATGTGGGAGCTGTGTATGTGGGAGCCGTGTATGTGGGAGCCGTGTATATGAGAGCCCTGTATATGAGAGCCGTGTATATAGGAACCATGTATATGGGAGCCTTGTATATATGAGGCGTGTATATTGGAGCCGTGTTTGTGGGAGTCGTGTATACAAGAGCCGTGTATATGGTAGCAGTGTTTGTGTGAGCCGTGTATATAGGAGCTGTGTACATGGGAGCCGTTTATATGGGAGCCGTGTATGTTGGTGCCATATATATGGGAACCGTGTATACGGTAGCAGTATTTGTGTGAGCCGTGTATATAGAAGCTGTGTACATGGGAGCCGTGTATGTGGGAGCCGTGTTTGTGTGAGCCGTATATGGGAGCCGTGTATGTTGGAGCCATATATATGGGAGCCGTTTATATAAGAGCCGTGTATATGGTAGCAGTGTTTGTATGAGCCGTGTATATAGGAGCTGTGTACATGGGAGCCGTGTATGTGGGAGTCGTGTTTGTATGAGCCGTGTATATGGGAGCCGTGTATATGGGAGCCGTGTCTATAAGAGCCGTGTATATGGTAGCAGTGTTTGTGTGAGCCGTGTATATAGGAGCTGTGTACATGGGAGCCGTGTATGTGGGAGCCGTGTTTGTGTGAGCCGTGTATATGGGAGCCGTGTATGTTGGAGCCATATATATGGGAGCCGTGTATATAAGAGCCGTGTATATGGTAGCAGTGTGTGTGTGAGCCGTGTATATAGGAGCTGTGTACATGGGAGCCGTGTATGAGGGGGCCGTGTTTGTGTGAGCCGTGTATATGGGAGCCGTGTATATGGGAGCCGTATATGTTGGAGCTATATATGTGGGAGCCATATATGTGGGAGCCGTGTATATGAGAGCCATGTATGTTGAAGCCGTGTTTGTGTAAGCCGTGTATATGGGAGCCGTGTGTGTGGGAGTCGTGTATATTGGAGCCGTGTTTGTGGGAGCCGTGTATATAAGAGCCGTGTATATGGTAGCCGTGTTTGTGTGAGCCGTGTATATAGGAGCCGTGTATATTGGAGCCGTGTATATGGGAGCCGTGTATGTGGGAACCATGTATGTGGGAGCTGTGTAGGCGTAGTGGCTAGACGCTCGCTTGCAGGCCTGGTGGTCATGAGTTTGAATCTACATAGAGGCCATATTTTAACACTGGGCTTCCATGTGGACCCGGCCTCTAAGGGAACCAGGACATGTCCTGGGAAGTGAGGGCGGCCGGCGTGCTGGTTATTGTATCACCCCTGACTTGCTGACTGGTCTGTAGAAGTATGGGTCTAGCACCATATGTCTGGTATGTATTAAGCTGTGTACACGGGTCATGTACTTACTTACCAAATGTCCACGTCTGAAGGTGTACACGGGTCATGTACTTACCAAATGTCCACGTCTGGAGCCGTGGTACGGGGTCCTTTACTTATTTATGGGTCACTAGTATTTTTTTTCCCACGTTTCCATCCTGTTTCAGGATATTGCGGCCAACACCAGCATCTTTCAGCTGTATGTTGATTCCAAGGCTCATCAGCACGCCACGACTTTCTGAGCGACCGGCTCCATACTCTCATAAGTCACTGGCGCGACTCGAACCGCTTCCAATTCTCGTGCGCTCATGTCAACCAAGAGAGTATTCGGGGTTACGGAGAAAGCTGATAATTCCTTGACCAGGGAGACCGGCGGGACACTTGTATATCATATTAATATCTTCCAAATGTGTTATGCCGGCTTCCTGGCCTAGAGGTTAGCAACTTTTCTCCGTAACCTCGAATACTCTCGTAGGTAACGTGACAACGGTGAGAATCAGCAGTGGTTCGAATCGCGTCGGTAACTTACGAGGTATGTGAGCCGGCCGCTCAGAAAGCAATGGCAAACTACTGAGAGTAATCTTGCCAAGAAATCAACAATCAGCTGAAGGATGCTGGTGTTGACAGCGATGTCCTGTAAAGGATATGCAAACAAAACAAACAGTATATCTTATAAATATCTTCCAAATGTGTTATTTATGGGAGACTAGTATATCTTATAAATCACTTTTACATGTGTTTTTAAAATATGTATATACTTTTCTCTGCACCATGTCCTCCCAGCTGTCTTATACATTTTACAGTCGTAAAGGCTGACCCAGATTCTGTGATGCTGTCCAGGACACCTGGTTTTAATGGAGTGCTCAGTCAAATCATGGTCTCGTGTATTGGCTCCCCTTGTGAAACATCATCTTCACCAGGTTCTACCATGTTAGGGACAGTGGACGGTCACGAGGATAGTGGTGTCTATGCTGTAACTGGGCTGTCGGAGAGCACCACCTACACGTTTGTTTAGAGGTCACAAATGAGAAAGGAAGCGGAAACTGCTCGCATATACAGATCAGTGTGTCTACCAAAGGTAAGTTAAATATGTATGTTTCATATAAATAATATGTAATAAAACAGGTTAACAAACAGTCTGGGAGAACAGGAAGCTTACTGCCAAAACAAAAGTCCTGGTCTATCAAGCCTGTGTCCTTAGTACTTGGTGGAGTTGTGTGTGTGTGTGTGTGTTATTGTGTGTGTGTGTGTGTGTGTGTGTGTGTGTGTGTGTGTGTGTGTGTGTGTGTGTGTGTGTGTGTGTGTGTGTGTGTGTGTAAAAAAAAAAAACTAATCACCAGAACAACGAATCCAGAAAGTTTTTTTTAAAGAACTGAAGTCAATGAAACGAGGGCACCAACACAACACCTATGGTTTAAAAGGCAAAAATGGGAATATACTAAATACCAATGAGGAAATGTGCAACACATGGAAAGAATATTTTGTTGAATTACTAAATTGTGAAGTTCCAAGTAACACTTTCCCACAGGAAGAGGTTCTAACGTGTGAACCACAAATTGAAGAACCTGTATTTGAAGAACTCCTATATGTAATCACACGACTTAAAAACAATAAGGCAACTGGGGCTGATGGAATTGTTGCTGAATTTATAAAGGCGGGTGGCCATGCATTACATCTAAAGCTATACGAACTAATAATAAAAATCTGGAGGAGTGAAGAAATACCCCATGACTGGAAAGAGTCATTATTGATACCTATCTTTAAGAAAGGAGACAAGTTCCAGTGTGACAATTATAGAGGAATATCACTACTGTCCACACGCTATAAGATACTATCCGCAGTATTACTAAATAGACTAAACCCATATTCAGAATACATATTAGGTGACTACCAGGCGGGTTTTAGACAAAACAGATCAACAATAGATCAGATATTTATCTTACGACAATTTTTTTTTTTTTGCATATCCTTTACAGGACATCGCTGTCAACATCAGCATCTTTCAGCTGATTGTTGATTTCTTGGCAAGATTACGCTCAGTAGTTTGCCATTGCTTTCTGACTGGCCGGCTCACATACTCCGTAAGTTACCGACTCGATTCGAACCACTGCTGATTCTCACCGTCGTCACGTTACTTACGAGATTACGGAGAAAAGTTGCTAACCTCTAGGCCAGGAAGCCGGCTTACGACAAATATCCGAGAAAAATTGGGAATATAAAAAAGATCTCCATAACATTTTTGTGGATTTTTAAAAGGCTTATGATAGTGTCCATAGGAATAGTCTATGGAATGCTATGCGGGAATTTGGAATACCAAGGAAGTTAATCAACATGACCAGACTATGCATAGAAGATACTTATAATATAGTAACATATAAAGGCAGGAAATCAGACCCTTTCCAAATAACATCTGACTCGAAACAGGGTGATGCACTATCGCCGCTACTCTTTAATGACTAGAGAAAGTTGTAAGGAACGAACGAACGAACGAACGAACAAACAAACTTTATTTTGAAAGGGTTAAGAATTTTGCACGCAGGCCCGTCTAACATTCTGCCCTTCTATCACTCTCTTTCATACATTATTTCATTCACACATCATTCAAGGCTAACAGAGAACAACAACAATATAAAGGATATGCATTATAAAGGCATGGGCAAAATGCGAACATCAAAACTACACGACACAGTAATATTAGATAATGGTCTGACACTTGTTGTTAGCCATGTGGAATATACTGGCCTATCAAAAGGGGACTGGCTGTTATACTAGGGTTTTGTTATTATTATTATTATTATCTCTATTATTAAGGGGGAAGGTAATCCATATTGAGATAGTGTTCGAATAATTTGCGATTATATGAAAAGGGATTGGTGATGTCTTTGATTTCTTGTGGAAGATTGTTCCACAGCTGAGCTGCAGAGTACGTTAAGCTTGTTTTGTATAAGTCAATCCTAGGCTTCGGAATGTGTAATATATTTAAACGTTTACTGTGTCTAGCATTATATTTAAACAATGGCCAAAGGTAATTTGGGGCATTCCGATGCAGGATTTTGTGAATTAGTTTAGCTTTATTGAAAAGCAGGCGTTTACGGAGTGGTAGTAACTGAAGGCGTTTATACAGGCTAGGATTGTCAGTTAAATGTTTGCTATAAATTAGACTCATGGCCCGTTTCTGGAGTGAGTAAAGTCGCTTGGTGTTTGAATTAGAACAACCGTCCCAGGTCGTAGAGCAGTAGTCAAAGTGTGTCTGTATATGAGAAGTATAGAATAGTTTCCTTGTGTCCTCATCAAGGAAGTTTTTAATTTTGGCGAGTTGGTAGACTTTTTTCGCTGTTTGTTTAATGAGCACTTGAACGCGGGAATTAAAGGTTAGGTTTCTATCAATGATTAGGCCTAATGTTTTGTGCTCAATTACACTTTCTACTGGCATGTTATCGATGTGAAGTTGAAGTGTTGTGTGTGAGCTTAGAGTCTGAAGTCTTTGTCTGGTTGTTAATAACATTGATTTTGTTTTAGTGATGTTAATTTGCATACGGTTTGAATAGCTCCACCTAACTACATTATTTAATTCTTGTTGTAAAGACGACTCAAGTAAAATACAGTTTTCAGCGTTTGTGTACACTGTACAGTCGTCTGCAAATAGATCGCAGGACGACGAAAGATGCAAAGGTAGATCGTTAATATATATGGCAAATAGTGGAGGGCCAAGAATGGAGCCTTGCGGTACTCCAATATTGAAGGTAGTGGTTTGAGACAGAGATTTATTATGTGATACTACTTGCTTTCTGTTTGATAGAAAAGATGATATTAGAGTGACTACATTAGGGCCAATTTTCATTGTCTCAAGTTTTTTAATTAAAATAAGATGATCTATCATATCAAATGCTTTCTTGAAATCAATAAACACAGTTCCACATAGACTGTTGTTGTTTATATTCTGGTGCCAATTTTCTATCATGTTTGTTAGGGCCGTATGGCAAGAATATTTTGGTCGAAATCCTGATTGGCTGTCCACAATAAGCTTGTTGCGAACTAAATACTGTAATGTTACTTTATGGATGTGTTTTTCTAGTGGCTTAGATAGTGATGATAGTAAAGAAATGGGTCTGTAATTGTTCGGGAGACCATTGTCTAATGAACCAGATTTAAGAAGAGGGTACACTTTGGCGATTTTGAGAGCTGATGGAAAGTGGCCTTTGGTGAGACACTGATTATATATATAGGTTAGTGATATACAGATCACTGGCGCAGCACAACGGAGAATCCGGTTGCTGATTCTATCTAACCCAGATGAGGTTGTGTTTTTTTAGGTTACTGAGGTAAGTGAATACTTCAGTGATTGTCATTAGCGGTATGTCGGAAAGAATATCGCGGGAGCATCTATTCTCGCAAAACGATGACAATAAAGATAAGTTGCAATGAGAATTAGGTATTGAAGCCTTCATCTGGTCTATGTCAGTTTGAAAAAAATCACTGAATTGGTCGCATGTAATATGATTTGATGGTAAAGAATTGCGGAAGTTATTCTTGTTTGTCAAGGTGTTAATTGCCTTCCATATATCCTTACTATTTGTTTTATCCATTACTAAGTTCTTAAAGTAATTTTTCTTTTCCCGTCGTATGGTATATTGAACTTTGTTTCTAAGAGTACGGTATGCACTGAGATCCCGCTTTTTATGTGCTTTATCTCTATCTCTCATAATTTCAAGTATTTCCTGAGTGATCCAAGGTGGCTTGACGTGGTGTTTTACTCGAACTTCCTTGACTGGCACATGTCTATCAAAAACATCAATAAAGGTTTTCATCCAGAATTCCAGAGCATCGTCCGGGTCAGAAAGCTGATAAACATTGTCTAGAGGTGAACTGAGCAAGTCCTGTAAAAATGCGTTTTGGTTGAAATTTTTGTAACTCCTATATTTTACACTTATGTGTTTATGTTTAGGAGTTTTAATTCCTTTTTTAGACCACGTGCAGCATATTGGGTAGTGATCGCTTATTGCACAATTGGGTACGATGCATTCTATGATGTTGTCTGAGCAAGTTACATAGATGTGATCTATGACTGTTGAAGATGACTTTGTTACTCTAGTAGCTTGTTGTACTATTTGTTGGAAATTATATGATGCAATTATATTTCCCCATATTATGTTGGATTTGTTGGTGTCAATGTTAAAGTCTCCGAGTAGTATAATTTCCTTCCCGGAGGCGAAAACCACGTCCATCATGGTAGTGAAGTTTTCGTACCAGACGTGTCCAGCACTGGGATTTCGATAGAGGTAGCCAATTATCAGGGGTGTGCGGTTTTGAAGTTTCAGCTCTAACCAAATACATTCTATTTCGCAAGTTTCAAAGTCTAGCCTACAGTGAGCATTTGGTAAATTAGAAACATAGGTTACTATGCCTGTCTCTTGTTTTCTACAGGGATCCCTTCTAAAAATGTTGTACCTTTTAATAGAGATGTCCTCATCTGAAATTTTATCATTAAGCCTACTTTCACTAAGGCCGAATAAATGAAAATTTTGATTAAGAATAGAAGATAACTCTGGTAGCTTGTTAAATAAGCTGCAAATGTTTAAGTGTCCAAGGCGTATTCCTGACTTATTGAGCCAGTGTTGCCACTTCTCAGACATTTTATCCACGAAGAAAGTGTAAATTAGTCAAAGTTAAGCAAAAATACAAGATAATAAAAAATCACAATTACATTAACTTACAAAATATCAGTAATACAAATCGATAAGTAAATGACAGTATTATAACGATATAACTAATTAGACCAACGAATATAATGCAAACACGGAACAAAACGAATTAAAGAACATACAACAAATAATTAAACTGAAATAAACTACTTCACAAGCTAGGTAACCAACTGTTATCCAAAAGAATTAATAAATGACTATACAAGTCAATGTCTCTGTTTAAAGTGGTGTATCCCACACGGGAAATAAAACGTTAAGCAGTAAGCGATTAGAGTTCAAGGAGGAAGCTCTGTTGCTGGTATCAATTCATATAGGGTTCCGTTTTTAATACGTATCCTATCACACAGGTCTGTATTGTAGAGACATCATGGGGGCTTGATTCAGTGCGGCAGGACTAAATCGCATCAAGTATAGAAGTTCTGGACTCCAATGATGCGGAACCTGTTGTTGTCCGCTTGGTCGCTCAATACTGGCGTGAACTTGGTGATGCGGAACCTGTTGTTGCCTACTTGTTCGCTCATTGCTGGCGTGAATTTGATGTTGCGGAACCTCTTGTTGTCTGCTATGGAGCCCATAGCTGTCTTGATCTTGGTATGTCAAGGTGGTATTACTGCCGTGCGTGTGTACCGCTGCTTGCAACGAGGGTTCGTTGGAAGTGAGGTTAGGGAAATCTTCCTGGTAGTTATTTCCTTCACGAGTGAGGGTGGGGGTAGAAAGGAGAGGTTGATTTATTCTTGGTAGCATGTGTGCACCTTGAATAGCAGGCGTTCGGGGGTCAGACGTCAGCTGAAGTTTATCCGGGGTGATGGGGATATTTCGACTGGCTTCAGTAGTCAATGTTCGTCGTGTTTGTGTGTTGGTCTTGTTTGTGCCCTCTCCGGATACTTGATATTTTTAGCAAGGAAGCTATAACCTAATGTGGATGCGTGGATCTGGTCGCTGTACAGTCGTTTCTTTGGCGCGCCTCTTTGAGATGTAAAAAATGGTGTGTTGTTGATAAAGTGTACATTATACTGAGTACAGAATTTCTCTAGGGTGTTGTTGTTTATGTCGGCTAGTCGACGTTCGGTGCCATAACATGGTGGTATGATGGAAGAGAAAAACACTTTAGAATTTGGAAAATTATGGCGTAATAAGTCTAGTAGTTTTCGTAACTGAGAAATGGTAATATTTTGGTTTCTCATAGTGTCATTAATTCCTATATGTATTGTAATCCTCTTCACGCTTTCGATTATTTCCATTCTACGTATACTGTTTGTTAGACTGTCTAACCCTGCACCTGGAAGTGGAATTGTTGTAGCTATATCGGCGTGTGATAAGGACATACGATCACTGTATATGCCTTTCATCAAGGAGTCGCCAAGTATCAAGTGGGTGCAGTCAGTTGGTAGTCTCTGTATGTACTGGCTTCTGGTACGTCTTGCACGTTGATTATGCCATTGATAATTATCCGGCTGTGGACTGCCTTCTTGCCGGTTACCAGCCGTTTCTTGAATAGGCGGTTTGTCTGTCGGCAATGTCTCGTCGTACTGACTGCCGCTTACCAATTGCTCTTTTGGTAGTTCAAATCGATTGCTGACTTTCACTTCTATGGGAAATGTCGAGTCCTGTTCAATGGCTTTGTCTGTTTGTTGATGTGTATTCGCTGGCTGTATAGTTGGCGTTCCCAGGAATGGCTGTGTTGTTTCGAAGCTGTTAGTCTGTGCTGCCTGATCAATAGTGTGTTTCAGAATATCATTTTCCTCTCTCAGGAGAGCGACCTCTGACTTGAGGTTGATATAGTCATTAGTGATCCTGGCGATCTTGTCTGTGTTGTCAGAGGCGGCGTCTAAAAGTACCTTCAAACTTGCCTCTAACCTTTCAATGTGCTGCTGACAACCGCAAGAGTGTTGATTTGTAGCTGGACTTTCATCTAGTATCGATGGTGCAACCTCAATTTGGTTTGAATTGTTTTCATTTGGTTGTATACTGTCCCCTAGGGGCCTCATCGGGTATTCAATGGCTAGCAACACTGGTTGGTTAGAAGAAGCTGAGTTCGAGCTGATGCTGTGTTGAGTCGTGGCATGTTGGAGTATGTTGTTACTATCGCCTGATGCTCTAACGACAGCGGCTGCAGGCTGTGTTGATTTTATGGTTCTGTCTGACAATAGCGTGACCGCTGTAGGCTGTGTTGGTTTTACGGCAGACACTAGCGTGCTGAAATCGGCAGATGTGTTTAGTGAGTCACTTGTTAGTTTCAGAGCTGCCTGTTCAATTTCGACGAATTGCGTCGCGAGCCACTCAGACATGACGGCGTTTGCCCCTTGTATTAAAATTTTATTTTGCGTGTTGTATAAATGCAATGTGTGTAGGGGAGATGATATTTTTACTTCCACCTCCGCTCCTTGTCGGTCTTTTCTATAGTCAACTTTGGCTTCGTGGTAATAATTGATCAGGCATGTTCGAAATGCCTCGTAATGTATTGTATTGTTGAATGTGATAGAGATGCATTTACCGTCATCCATACATTTAACTGACAGCGATGGCGAGCTAAAACAGTTCTTAAGTTTGCTTTTCACTGCCCATTCTTTGTTGAGTGTGTAGTTTCTTGTTACTGCAGATCGTAATCCACTTCGACCCTCAGATCTACTTCGGCCCCTTTCTCCCACTAACTCCAGCACAGAAATTCCCTCCTCGACAGACATGATTACAACCACGGAAACATTGTAGCGCCGTCCACGGTTTAAATCCAAGTGATGTGATTGGCTAGTTCAAGCTATCACTACTGACGCACCGCTGTTCCATGAATAATTTATCCATAGTGTCATTGAATACAATATTATTAGCACTTATATCTAACACTACACATATAGCAACTTTAAAACAAGTTCAACAGTTGAACGGCATCATTGTGATCACAACCATATAAAATCCATTGCGTACGAATGTAGATAAACAGGAAAATTAATCCAAAAAGGAGGAGACCACACAAACGCGTCCAACTAAGTATGAATGCTCGTAGGAATGTGATATTGGAGGAACATCTAGGCTGCTTGGTTATGCAGATGATATAGATATTATAGGGGGAAATGAACAAAAGATATTGGAAATATTGACTCACTTAAAGGAAAAAGCCCAACAGATGGGCCTGGTTATCAACCAAGATAAGACAGAATATATGGTAATTTCAAGAGAAGGAATGGCTAAAGACTCTGGCCACATACAAATAGATAATATGACCATTAAAAGAACGGAAACATACAAATACCTGGGTACAATCTTCAACTGCTCCAACATCATAAGGGAAGAAATAAAAACTAGAATCAATTCTGGAAATAAGATATACTATGCACTACAACATCTGCTAAAATCAAATGCGCTATCTCGTAACACCAAAATCACAATATACAAAACACTGATCAGACCAGTTGTGCTGTATGGCTCTGAAACCTGGAGTACAACGAAAGGGGACGAAGCCTTGTTACAAACCTTTGAGAACAAAGTTCTAAGACGCATCTTTGGACCCATTAGGGATACACAAAGTGGAGAGTGGAAAAGAAGAAGTAACAAAGACATTTATGATCTGTTTAAGTCTCCGCTAATCACTGGTATCATGAAGGCTAATAGACTACAATGGCTGGGACATATAGAAAGAATGGAAGATAATAGGGACACAAAACTCGCTTACTCAGGAAATAAATGACCGTAGACCCCGAGGTAGACCAAGAAGACGGTGGAGAGATAATACATATACAGACCTACAAGCACTTGGAATTAACTACTGGCAAGAGAAAGTCCACCAGAGAGACGAATGGAGACGGATTGTATTTGCAGCAAAGAACCTCGATGGCTCGGAACGTTGAAGAAGACGATATATATATATATATATATATTATATATATATATATATATATATATATATATATATATATATATATATATATTATATATATATATATATATATATATATATATATATATGTTAAAATCCGAAATCTACGAAAGCCGAGGAAATTATTTCCATTTAATCATTGTTAATTCAATTAATTCATTCTAGAAACTTCAAAATATATACCAAAAAACACATTATATAGAGAATAAATAAGGTGTTTAATACTAGTTTTTGGCCCCAGGCATATCCGTACCTTCTCCGTGCCTAGTAACATTGTGTATGTCAGTGCACTCTTGCATTTTCCCAAACCATCCTCTGTTGGCCTTAAAATCACTAAGTACTAGCACTCGTCCCAGGCATTTTCTTAATGAGATCATTCTGGCCTTTTCACGTACGATTGCCTCCGAAACAGTTTCGCTATCTAACTGGTTTTGATTTATACAAATTAATAATAACTGTTTGACATCTTCAATTGTTTGCGATCTCTGTTTAATTAGCGTAAGCTTGCCTTTCGCTACATTAGCCTCCTTTATTGCTCCCTTTTTCACCATAATGGAACTTATCGTGTATGGTGACTTCCGGTACATGAGGCCGATTTCAGCAATCTTAATGCTGCTCTCATATTTTATTATTAGTAAGTGATGCTCACAGAAAGAAAACGCCACACGGAGCAGAAGAACGCCTGGGAACCTTTGTTTTCGCAAAATTAGCAGCGAGGTCATGTGAGCACGCTGATGAAATTCGAGGCATCCGGCGAAACCCGAGACACTTGTTCGCGGAATAAAATCCACAAGAATCGAAACCGACGATAACCCAAAGCAACGAAAACCAAGGTTTATATATATATATATATATATATATATATATATATATATATATATATATATATATATATATATATATATATATATATATATATATATAACGGGGTTGGTTGCGAAACTAACTTTTTTCATGTATGGCTGGTCTCCACTCTAACATGGTTGTGTGTGTATGAGTGTGTGTGTGTGAGTGTGTGTGTGTGTGTATGTGTGTGTGTGTGTGTGTGTACGCATATGCGTATTTTAACTTATTCAGTGCTGAAGGATAATGTATCGGGCCGTCATGTTATTTGTTTTGTTTCCTGGTATCTTCTGCAGTTTCATTGCTCAATTAACGGAAATTGACATTATAATACTTTGTCATGTGAGTGTGCACCATGTTTGGTCTAAACCTACTTTTTGTTGGCACAGAATCATTTAAGTGATTTTGTAAACAACACTAAGATACGAAGGTTGTAAGGGCACATGATCGCCCGCTCCCGGCGACAGATCACAAACAGATGATACAGCCAGCAAAAGTATGGATATTCAAGCTGCACATATGCCATCTGCTCACAAATTGAACAAATTCGCGGTTGATTGTCAGTTTTAACAGAATAAGAAACCAGTTTCTTATATAAATTGCATTTTCTATTCAATTATACTTATACAATGAGAGTGGTTTCTGTATCTATTGCCAATCATATGATTATGTGGCTGTCTTGTGAGGTAGAATTAATGAGTTGCTACTCTTTCGCGATATGGCCTGGTCATAAATTGATCAGATAGTGCAGCTTTGGTGAACGCCAGTTGTTGGGTTTGTAACGTCGTCGTCTTAAGTTAGTTGTTTGTTGCATTCTTTTCTATCAAAACGCGTGCATGACGTTTTGTCGTCTGTTTGTCTACCAGCGGTGAGTGACAATTTTGAATATTTGTTTCGTTATTTTATTACTTCCATGTTTTTATCTTCAGATTCATATTTAAATTTTAATAAGTATATCACAACGGGAAAGTCGGAAGGGTTGAGGCAGGGGGAGACCAAGAAAGAGGATGTTTAACAGTTTGACATTATTGCATGGAGGAAGATCAGTTTCAGAAGTGACAGACAGGACAAGGGGCAGAAAGTTGTGGACAGACATGATCACCAACGCCACACGGCATGGACTATAAGAAGATTATACCATCCCGTATGTAATGTGACCTGAGTGGTATCTAACTGGGATCGAATGTTTCAATAAATCAACAGCCTTCTTCATTCTCTCTCTCTCTCTCTCTCTCTCTCTCTCTCTCTCTCTCTCTCTCTCTCTCTCTCTCTCTCTCTCTCTCTTTCTCTCTATCTATCTATCTATCTATCTCTTTATGCTCTCTCTCTGTCTCTCTCATTCTCTCTATCATTCTCTCTCTCTATCTATCTATCTATTTATTTATCTATCTATCTCTTTCTCTCTCATATTCAACCACCAGCATCATATGTCATGCAGGACGCAGGGGTGTTTCCAAGGCACCAGGGCCGGGTTATATACTGGCCAAGACCTATTGACGCGTCCTCGTCGAGCGTCCTGGGCAACAGGTCTCTTCAGTGTCCTGGCTAAAGTCAATAGGATCGCCGATTCCTCCGAAGTCGGAGAGTGTCTGCCTGTACGGCGAGGAACCACCAGTCTGCACACCAATAAGCCAGACATGGGACAACGGATACTCACGCAAACCTCAGGTCCTGTATGACATCACACTGATGTTGGACAACAGGATGTCTTCATCCCACATACAGGAGTTCGCGTTGGAGCTCAAGCCAACGAACACAAGCAAGCAAGTATGCATATGCCATGCCTATAATTTTGAGCGGCTATGGCTGGCGATCACAATGGAACACCAGTCTTCGATCAGGTCTATGCCTCAATCAACCACCAGGATCCAGTAGATTGTCTATCTGCGCACGGCGTACCAACGAGCCATTTTCTGACCATATAAAACTAAGTTATGTATGGCTAATCTTTGCTCGAATCCCCATCGGCACGACATTCTTGACACATTGTCCTGAACTCACAGGTCGATCCGGCCAAAAATTCGTGCCAGGAAATATTCTGGAAAGTAAAGTCGGTCACTGTTGCATCGCACACATCACACTTGGATTACCGAATGGTCTATACAGATTTGGGGTTAGCACCTGAAAACCAGATGCCCTAGAACGTGGACAATATGATGTGTTTACCAATCTAGACTGAACTGAAATAGACTCTGTCTTATTGACATACAGCAACATTAGTTTGGTTACAGTTGTATCGAAATATGAACAAACATAATCTTTCTTATTAACTGATTAAGCGATATTGGATGATAAATCGGCTTAAGCGACTTCCTGTATCTGCCATGGGGGTTACATATAGCCGAAAAGTTGTCATTCCATTATAATACAACATGTCTGCTACCATATTAACAACTTTTAATCCACAACTGGTAATTTGGAAAGCTTGCCCACGCGCGAAATTCAGTCCAATGTGTACTACGCTTGAGTTCACAGCCAGAGAACAAAACATAAACCAAAAAAGATGTAGTGAAGGGTCATGACCTTCTGCGCTGACTGGAATGTACATTATATCTCATAGTCCATGTCGTGTGGTGTTGGTCATCATGTCTGTCCACATACTTCTGGCTCATGTACTGCCGCCAATCTTCTCATAGTCCATGTCGTGTGGTGTTGGTCATCATGTCTGTCCACATACTTCTGGCTCGTGTACTGCCTCCAATCTTCTCATACTCCATGTCGTGTGGTGTTGGTCATCATGTCTGTCCACATCCTTCTGGCTCGTGTACTGCCGCCAATCTTCTCATAGTCCATGTCGTGTGGTGTTGGCCATCATGTCTGTCCACATACTTCTGGCTCGTGTACTGCCGCCAAGCTTCTCATCGTCCATGTCGTGTGGTGTTGGTCATCATGTCTGTCCACATACTTCTGGCTCATGTACTGCCGCCAATCTTCTCATACTCCATGTCATGTGGTGTTGGTCATCATGTCTGTCCACATCCTTCTGGCTCGTGTACTGCCGCCAATCTTCTCATACTCCATGTCGTGTGGTGTTGGTCATCATGTCTGTCCACATCCTTCTGGCTCGTGTACTGCCGCCAAGCTTCTCATACTCCATGTCGTGTGGTGTTGGTCATCATGTCTGTCCACATCCTTCTGGCTCGTGTACTGCCGCCAAGCTTCTCATACTCCATGCCGTGTGGTGTTGGTCATCATGTCTGTCCACATCCTTCTGGCTCGTGTACTGCCGCCAATCTTCTCATACTCCATGTCGTGTGGTGTTGGTCATCATGTCTGTCCACATCCTTCTGGCTCGTGTACTGCCGCCAATCTTCTCATACTCCATGTCGTGTAGTGTTGGTCATCATGTCTGTCCACATCCTTCTGGCTCGTGTACTGCCGCCAATCTTCTCTTAGTCCATGTTGTGTGCTCATTGGTCATCATCCTTGTCCACAGGTTCCTGTCTCGTGTACTGCCAATATTTTATGATACTTATTTTCCTTCATGCCATGATGTCAAACTGTTCAGCATCTTCGTTCTTTGTCTCCACTGCCTCTCTTCCCTCTAACTTTCCCGTTGTGACGACATACTCCAGCTTTCTTATTCTCATGACATGCACAAAAGAATGTGGACTGTCTTTTTCTGATACTAGTAACCAGTTCTCTTTGTGAGTTCACTTCTTTCAAGATGTCGACATTGTTCAGTCTATCCGTTTAGATTACAGGAATTAGAGGTAGGCAGTCAATGTTTTTGGACATGTTATGAGAACAAATAAATCATAGAACTTGGTGGCAACTGGCAAGATCGAAGGGAATAGAACAAGGAGAAGATAGAGAAGTAAATACCTGGATGGTTTGACCACGTGACATGGTCGAGACAGGAACACTGAGCTGATCCACGACTCTGGTAATCGAGTGACATGGCGAATCATGACCGCCCACGCTTACCGGCATAGCATATTATGGATGGATGGTGTACTTTATTTGTGTGGGTTGTTTCTCTCCTATTCTGATGTTTGTGTATGAATCTATCTATTCAACTCTGTGTGTCTAAAATGTTTTGCTGTGTCTTTAATTGGTTTGTGCCTTCTCTGTTCATTCTCCTCACATGTGTCTTGATTTCTCCGTCCACTATATCCAATGCCTCTAAGACGCAGTTGAAATCTCCACAGAGGATAATGTTCTGTCCTCTTTATGTATTTATGTATAAATAGTGTGTCTAGTTCTTCATATAATTGTGGCTGGTAGTTGTAATTTGGTGGTGCATGAATGTTGACAACGGTATATGTGTGTGGAGTGTTATTTATTTGTGTTATGCTGATTATACCCTGGCTATCCCGATTTCTTTTTAGTATGTTCCACTTATCTTATGTTTGCATTATGGCTGCCCCAGACCCTATGTTGTGGACAACCAAGCTAAAATATGCATGTCTCAGTCATAAATGTCTTTTAATTTGTGCGCCAAGCGTCTGAAAGCATATGTGTCTCTTGTAGTAGAATAAAGTCTGCTTTGTATTTGTACAAATGTGATGTTGTATTGTACGTGTACCTGATATAATTAAACATCTTATCTTGATATCTTAACCAATCACAAGTATCAAACATTTATATTGATTACAAATTAATAATTAACATTATTAATAACAACAATAGACTGTATATAACTATTTAGTGTCTATTTGTCGTCTCTGGATTCTCCTCTTCTTCTGATCTGTGGCGACAAATAATTTCCTTAACGATACGTCGTCATCTTCCTCTTTGGTCTGTCGTTGGTCGTTTGTCTTCACTGTGGCGCTGTCTGGTTTGTTGACTTCCTGTGGTGTAGCTATTGGAGAATCGTCTTCTTCACTATCGCGTTCTTCCGCTTCTTTCCGTCTTGCCTGCATTCTCTTGCGCTTCTTATTATGGATTACTTCAGTATATCCCTCTTCCTTGTCTAGTTCTTTGTTGTTTTTAATAGACTCCTCGTTATCCTAGTCTTTCTCCTTGGCCGGGGTTGGGGGTGGGTTTACATTTGGGTTCGTAGCTGGTGTCGATTTTGGCTGGGTAGGCTGAGCAGTATGGGCGGATTGACTTCTTAACAGTCCTGGCAGAACTGGAAACTCATCTTGGTTGTTTATGGTTGGCGTAGCTGTTGTTGTTGTCTTATTGAGGCATTTATTGGTCCAAGTGGAGTCTTGCCCGCACGTCAGGCAGACTGTCCTCCGTTGGTTTGTCCTTCTTTAGGATTAACCAAATCCCCCCCCCCCAACCCCAACTTCCCTGGTGAATTTGTTTTTTTTATTTTTTATTTTTAATACCACTATCTCAGGGTCATCTGTATTTCCCTCACTATTCTCTTAACCCTTTTTTTTTGTTTCAGCGTCGCTAGAATACAGTGTAGATTTAACCTCTTCTTCTCTTTCTCTGCCTGCTGGATTTCTAGTGTAATTTCCAGGTTATTTAAGTTGTTGTATCCCCGTGAAGTCGCTTTACAAGTGATTCAACGGTAAAGAACCATTTAGTTAGGTTCTTATATCTGTAGAGTTAATCGAGTTCGTCCATCGGTATTCTTCCGGAACTCACCAAAGCACCTTCCACCAATTCGGCAGTCGATCTGGCCGCTCCTGGACCTCTCAACAAGACCGTCAGAGTATTTGGTCGATGCATGGCACCCTCCTCATAAGAGTCAAGGCTGACACTTGCCGCAGAGACTTGACTGTCTTGTCTCCCTTCGGTAACCGCAGAAACTTGGCTGAGTTGTCTCCAAGAGTAAGACGACTAACCAGTGTTGCCATTTTAGTGCTTTTCGCACTAAATTTAGTGCTTTTTCAAGTCACTTAGTGCGAAAATTTTGCTTTTAGCGCAGCCGCGCTAATTTGGTGCTTCACAAAATGTTTTTGGTGCTTTTTGGGGTGGGTAAAAATTACTTTAAAAATCATTTTGGGAACACTAAAAAGCCGAATTTGAACTGAAGCGAGGGAGTAAAACAGTCTTAGTACGTTACCGCGCAATATTCAACTAATTTAACGTCCAAACGTCAATACATTAGCTTTTAATCGAGTTCATAATTTTATGGTGTCTACATTATCCTTTCATGTAAGCTTATTTGTGTTTCATCATGAGCAAGAAATACTGTCAACATTTCAAAGAACAGTGGCTCAGTGACACGAGATTTCAAAAATGGTTGTTAAAAATAGAAGGGGACAATATTAAGTGTTTTTGCAAATATTGTGTAGAATGCGTTGTGGTTCCTGAACAACTGAACAACGCGATGTGTTTCGCATGGAGGATGTGCCAACATTAAATCATTATGTATTTATATCTATAGATTCTCCAGCACTACATCTTTACAGAGGAGAGCGCAGGTATGCATTGAGAGAAGTGAAGTTGGCTTTAAATAAGAGATAAGAGAATGGACTCTCTATAAGACATAGTGTGGGTGTTTTAACTGATTCACTGCCGAAGGATACTATATCGTCAAATTTGACCTGCCATTTGTACAGAAGGATGATATATCACAATACTAGGGCCATCATTTGATTTGTTTGGTTTCGTGGCATCTTCCGCAATATCAGTGCTCAGTTAATGGAACTTGACATTATAATACTTGCTCTTTGCTTGTGTACCATGTTTGGTCCAAATGGACTTTTTGTTTGGCACCGAATCAGTTAAGTTAGTTAGTCGACAGATCATCCTCATTGCTCATCGAACCATTCAGTCCATAAGTGCTCGGTATAGTTAGTTAGTTAGACGACAGATCATCCTCATTGCTCATCGAACCATTCAGTCCATAAGTGCTCGGTATAGTTAGTTAGTTAGTCGACAGATCATCCTCATTGCTCATCGAACCATTCAGTCCATAAGTGCTCGGTATAGTTAGTTAGTTAGTCGACAGATCATCCTCATTGCTCATCGAACCATTCAGTCCATAAGTGCTCGGTATAGTTAGTTAGTTAGTCGACAGATCATCCTCATTGCTCATCGAACCATTCAGTCCATAAGTGCTCGGTATAGTTAGTTAGTTAGTCGACAGATCATCCTCATTGCTCATCGAACCATTCAGTCCATAAGTGCTCGGTATAGTTAGTTAGTTAGTCGACAGATCATCCTCATTGCTCATCGAACCATTCAGTCCATAAGTGCTCGGTATAGTTAGTTAGTTAGTCGACAGATCATCCTCATTGCTCATTGAACCATTCAGTTCATAAGTGCTCGGATTCTCTCCTCAGAAAATCCCGCAGCGTGTAGCGGCTAACGACGCCAGTTCTGTGTTGGTTTATCACTCTTCTTTGGCTTCCTGCGTGGTGTTCTTGTTTGGCCACACCTCTTTTAACTTGCTTTTCTCGGAGTCTGACCATAGATGTAGATTTACAGTCGTCAGTTAAGTGATACGGTGTACTCTCAGACATGCTCTGCTGGCTCTGCAACACGTGGTATAACAATAGACAGTAAACAACCAGTACAGTTGATAGGACACTACCCTAATAATGTCACGGACACGTTCCGACGAGGGCTCGTCCCTGTTAAGTGAGGAAACTTCTTCTTCTTCTGCATTCATCCGGAGAGTTTTTTTTTTTTTTTTTTTTTTTTTTTTTTTTTTTTAAATTTAAATCGGACGTGCCTGCGTTGTGCCTGTTTACAGCAGAGCTGCGTTCTTGCGCCGTTAGGCCGACACATCCGACTTCTGGGGACATTTTTTGACCGGGTTAACGTTCCTGGGGGTTTCTTTGGACGTTTGACTCTCACTCTTGTGGTGTTATCCCCCATCCCAGCTGGCCCATTTAGAACAGCCGAAGACATCCAGGTCAGCCCTCAAGGGAAAGTAGGGGCAGACCATGGGCATTCCTCGCCATCCAAGGAGGCTTCCATACTTGCAAAGCCGACACATAACGCTCTGGTACTGGGCTCATCCAAGGAATCGTCATGTCCTGCACATGGCTGCTTAGCCTCACTTTCGTATATTGGGCCTTCCGGTCACCACAGGCTGTTCCTAGGGAAATCAGAAGAATGCAGTCTGCAGATACATCCACACGGGGAGCTTTCGATTCGGATTCTCCATGTAATGGATTTGCTAGCCAAGCAATATTCCATTTCATGCATCTGGGACGCTTTTGCTACCAACATACCTGTGGTATGAAGTGTGGCAGTCTAAGTACTTCTTCATGCACCTTTAGATGTCAATCTGAATGTAGTTAAAGTAAGCTGCGGTCAACTTGAGCTTTGTAATATCTCCATAGAAGTGAGGAAACGATTGGCCACCTACTCCTCCGTGAATCCAGGCCTACACATGATGGTCTTATTACAGCAGAGACCCATGGCAAGAAACTGCTTCGGGATATATTTGTACTAGTGATGGGTATATGGTGCTAGCCTCATACTTGTAGATGCGATCGGCACCACGGGTGTTGTTTGGTTAATATCACCATGGTCGCTTTTACTTTCCGCAACATTTCCTGGGATCCATTGCAAGCTATGTCGAACTGGGTCAGTTTGAACAGACGTGTCGATACGAAATCGATTCCATGCCCATAGGACGGGCACGCGGCTTGCTAGCTACTTCGCCACCGTGACTTGCGGTGTGTTGTATGTTGTGTCGGAAATGTGGGGTCTTGTGTTAGATATGTAGTGTGATGTCATAGACATGTAGTGTGATGTCATAGACGTGTAGTGTGATGTCATAGACATGTAGTGTGATGTCATAGACGTGTAGTGTGATGTCATAGACATGTAGTGTGATGTCATAGACATGTAGTGTGATGTCATAGACATGTAGTGTGATGTCATAGACATGTAGTGTGATGTCATAGACATGTAGTGTGATGTCATAGACATGTAGTGTGATGTCATAGACATGTAGTGTGATGTCATAGACATGTAGTGTGATGTCATAGACATGTAGTGTGATGTCATAGACATGTAGTGTGATGTCATAGACATGTAGTGTGATGTCATAGACATGTAGTGTGATGTCATAGACATGTAGTGTGATGTCATAGACATGTAGTGTGATGTCATAGACATGTAGTGTGATGTCATAGACATGTAGTGTGATGTCATAGACATGTAGTGTGATGTCATAGACATGTAGTGTGATGTCATAGACATGTAGTGTGATGTCATAGACATGTAGTGTGATGTCATAGACATGTAGTGTGATGTCATAGACATGTAGTGTGATGTCATAGACATGTAGTGTGATGTCATAGACATGTAGTGTGATGTCATAGACATGTAGTGTGATGTCATAGACATGTAGTGTGATGTCATAGACAGTGTAGTGTGATGTCATAGACAGTGTAGTGTGATGTCAAAAAAGGACAAAAGTTTAAAGTTTGAACAACAGACATATTAGTTTTAAAAATTTTTTTCAAAAAATGCAGTGGGGATGCAAAAAAAAGACAACGGTTTAAAGGGTCCTGGAAATTGGGTTTTTTTAAACCCTTCAGGGTTTTTGG
>JACEFZ010012218.1:0-13750 GCA_014155875.1 Cepaea nemoralis
GATTGTATTTGCAGCAAAGAACCTCAATGGCTCGGAACGCTGAAGAAGAAGAAGAAGAAGAAGAACCCGACTCAACTCAACTCATCAGTCGGTCGTAAATATTATTCATAATATCATCTTACCCATCGTCAGTGTTCCTACTCTGTTGTATCTTGAAATCTCGAAGCCAACAGACCCACTAGTTGGTTGCCCATCACCCCAGGAGGCCCTCGAGTGTATATCCATGCAAGACATTATAATACAGGGGTGTCCAAGTTTGACATTAACCCATGACATACCCGTCATGTTTGAACTCTGCGTGTTGGAGATTGAGACACCGATTGCACTGATGACCTGAGTGCTAGCTAGTCATGTCAGAGAGTCCATGACTTTCCTCATCTCCATACTCACACTTGAGGTTTGACCAAGCATCCTACTCAACAACTACCTCAAGTAAGACTCCGACAAGAATCTCCAACAAGATTTCGCTACACTATGCACAAAACCCTGGATTTATTCTACTGCCACCTCTCGCAAGACTTTGACAAGAATCTCCAACAAGATTTCGCTACACCATGCAGAACTCAGAATGTATGCCACTGCGATCTCATTGCACTATGCACTGATGAACGAAAGATGAGTGATTGGAAGGGCCGAATGTAAGACGGGACTGCGTGCCCAATTTTTTACACTTTGAAAATAAAGTTCGTTCGTTCGTTCGTTCACGTAAGACACCGACAAGCATCTCCAACAAGATTTCGCTACATCATGCACACAACCGTAGATGTATACTACTGCGACCTCACACAAGACTCCGACAAGAATCTCCAACAAGATTTCGCTACATCATGCACATAACTCAGAATTATGCTACTACGACCTCACGCAAGACTCCGACAAGAATCTCCAACACGATTTCGCTACATCATGCACAAAACCCTAGATGTATACTACTGCGACCTCACGTAAGACACCGACAAGAATCTCCAACAAGATTTCGCTACGCCATGCACATAACTCAGAATGTATGCTACTACAACCTCACGTAAGACACCGACAAGAATCTCCAACAAGATTTCGCTATACCATGCACATAACTAGCACGGCAAGGCACGTAGAGCGCCCTGGTCATCCACTGCACCTGTATTCGTCTCCAATCGTCTCGACTTGTCTTGCCACTGGACTCAGATGGACTCAGGCGAGAGAGTGAGGTCGACGAATTGCGCAACTCTTCCTCACTTTAATCCAAGTCATCGCGCAAGTCATTCTTCATCCAACGTCACATATCACTTGACAGAGACGGCGCGTCAGGTCCAGAGAGACGAACAGCACTGATTGGGAGAGAGCTGGGCAGGTACAACATCGACATTGCAGCCTTGAGCGAGACACGACTTGCAGAAGAAGGCCAAATCTGTGAAATTGGTACCGGCTACACATTTTTCTGGAGTGGAAGGAAAAGCGAGGAAAGACGCCAATCCGGTGTGGGATTTGCCATTAAGTCGGCTCTGGTCGGCAAATTAGCTGGATTTCCAAAGGCTGTAAACGACAGGCTCATGACCATGAAGTTGCCTCTGCTGAATGGAAGGAAGCACGCAACCATTGTGAGTGTCTACGCACCAACTATGACCAACGAAGATGATGTCAAGAATAAGTTCTATGAGGACCTGCACAATGTATTAACATCTGTTCCCAAAGGAGACAAACTTATACTCCTTGGGGATTTCAATGCCAGAGTAGGCACGGACACCACCTCTTGGAGTGGCATTATTGGAAAGCATGGAGTCGGAAATTGTAACACCAATGGACTCCGCCTCCTTCAGACATGTGCCGAACATGATCTCCTGATTACGAACACAATTTTCCGTCTCCCCATGAGAAATAGGACATCGTGGATGCACCCTCGCTCGAAACACTGGCACCTCATTGACTATGTAATCGTCAGGAGGAGTGACAGACAAGACGTTCGAGTGACAAAATCCATGTGTGGTGCCGAATGTTGGACAGACCATCGTCTCATTGTCTCGAAAATGAACATCCACATCAGGCCACCACGGCGTCCTCAAGGGGCAAAAATGCAAAAAAAGCTAAATGTCACCCGCCTAAACAGCAAGAAAATGCAGCAGTCGTTTGAAAATATGCTGGAAGACCGCCTCAAGCCCAGTGCTGAAGCAAAACAGGATACAGAAACAGAATGGAGAGCCCTAAAGGACACGATTTACAACACTGCTATGGAAATCCTGGGTCCAGCCCCCCGAAAGCATAAAGACTGGTTTGATGAAAATTCCGAAGACATCAACCAATTGCTGGCCGAGAAACATCTTCTCCTCAAGGCACATTTGAATGACCCAAAGTCAACATCAAAAAAAGATGCTTTCAAGAACATTCAGAGAGTAGTGCAGCAGAAACTTCGGCACATGCGGGACTCCTGGCTGAGCAGCAAAGCTGATGAAATTCAGGGCTTTGCTGACAGACACGATATGAAAAACTTCTACGACTCACTGAAAGCGGTCTATGGTCCTTCATCACCAGGCATAGTTCCCCTCCTCAGTGCAGACGGGGGAACATTGGTCACCGATAAGAAAGAAATCCTCCAACGCTGGGCAGAGCATTTCAGCAAAATCTTAAATGCAACTTCCTTCTTCGATGATGAAACCATCAATTGCCTTCCTCAAGTTCCCACCAATGAGACTCTTGATGACCTGCCAACCATAGTGGAAATAAACAAAGCCATCCAGCAACTCTCCAGCGGCAAGGCACCTGGTCCTGACTCCATCCCAGCAGAGATATACAAGGCAGGTGGGCCGGTCCTAACAGAGCAGCTTCACCGAGTCTTCACAAACATATGGATGAACGAGACCATGCCACAAGATTTTAAGGACGCGTCAATAGTCCACCTTTACAAACGTAAAGGAAACCGCCAATCCTGTGACAACCACCGAGGCATCTCCTTGCTTTCAATTGCAGGGAAGATACTCGCCAGAATTCTTCTCAATCGCCTCACAGCCCATCTCGATCAAGGTCTTCTTCATGAGAGTCAATGTGGCTTCAGAAAAGAACGTGGAACTGTTGACATGATTTTCGCTGCAAGGCAGCTGCAAGAGAAATGTCAGGAACAGAACTGCGAAATGTTCTCCACTTTCATTGACCTTACCAAGGCTTTTGATACAGTCAGCAGAGAAGGACTGTGGAAGATTATGGCAAAATATGGCTGTCCACGAAAGTTTGTCCAAATAGTGCGGCTATTTCATGACGGCATGCACGCAAGAGTACAGGAAAATGGTGAGCTGTCTGAACCCTTTCCTGTCACCAATGGAGTGAAGCAAGGATGTGTCCTGGCACCAACACTGTTCAGCCTCATGTTTTCAGCCATGTTGATGAATGCCTTCGAGAACGACGACATTGGAATAGACATCAACTACCGTATGGATGGAAAGTTATTCAATCTCAGAAGGCTGAAAGCTAAAACCAAAATTAACAGCGGCACCGTCAGAGAGCTCCTGTTTGCTGATGATTGCGCTCTATACGCCAACTCAGAGGCGGACATGCAACATAATGTTTCAGCTTTCTCACATGCCTGTGCCAACTTTGGGCTCAATATCAACTTGGAGAAGACTGTAGTTATGTACCAGCCAGCTCCAGGGAATAATCACACTGTGCCGAATATCAAAGTGAATGATCATAGACTAAGTGTTGTGGACAAATTTACCTATCTTGGCAGCACCGTGTCACAAGCTGCCACAATCGATGACGAAGTGAATGCAAGAATCTCCAAGGCCAGTGCAGCCTTTGGCAGACTGTACAAGAATGTATGGGACAGAACTGGAATAAGCCTGCAAACAAAGCTAAAAGTCTACAAAGCAGTTGTATTATCCACACTGCTATATGCTTGTGAAACCTGGACTGTTTATCAGCGACACGCTAGGAAATTAAACCACTTCCACACAGTCTGCCTAAGGAAGCTACTGAAGATTAAATGGCAAGACAAGATTCCAGACACTGAAGTCCTAGAAAGAGCATCCATACCCAGTATCCACACTCTACTGATGAAGAATCAGATTCGCTGGGCTGGTCACTTGACTCGCATGCCAGATCACAGGCTCCCTAAACGAATTTTTTACAGCGAACTGCGTTGTGGTAAACGCTCCCAAGGTGGCCAGAGGAAACGTTTTAAAGACACTCTGAAAATTTCACTGAATGCTTTTGGAATTCATCATGACACCTGGGAGGCTGCAGCCAGAGACCGAAATTCGTGGCGTGCATCATTGCGCAAAGGTGCAGTTATATGTGAGGCAACCAGGACTGCAAGAGCTGTGAAGAAAAGGCAGGACAGAAAAACCACTGCAGGAAATCCTCCTCCAGAGACGTCAAGCATTCTTTGTCCACATTGTCAAAGGACATTTCGAGCCAAAATAGGCCTTATCAGCCATCTTAGAACCCACGGCTCCACACCTTCAACCCCACTGGATGAAATGAATGGTCATCATCATTCTTGATGGACAAACAACAACAACATACCATGCACAGAACCCAGAATGGGAACTACTGTGACCTCGCCGTTAAAATCTCCAATACTTCGCGACACCATGCACATAGTCCATCCAAGACATATACCACTGCGACCTCATTGCTAGAATCTCCAACTCTTGTTTCTTTGTTCACGCTATAATGATATTTTATTAAGTGTTGAGAAATCGCCGATCACGGCGTTTTATTGTGTTTCGATTCCTCAACACCTAATAAAATACGGTTATAGCGTTAACAAAGATAAAGCGTTTCGTATACTGTATTCGAGGAACAATCAACGATTGCTCAAATATAGCGAGGCGTTAGCTATTAGACGGTTTCATTCGGTGTTGTGTTAACAGAAAGAGTTCGTTATAAATGTGAAATTACCGTGGGGATAACAAATGTTCCACATTCGAAAAACACCTGTGACTATGTGTTTTGATTGTTTCAATTTAAGTATTATTATGTTATTCACTTTAAATGATAAATAAAACTGCAGTATGCACCTGAGTAGATGCAACAATAGACGGCAGACAATAAATCGTGCAGCATATTGTTTATGACTTCTGTGATTAAATTCATTGAGTGACTACATTGTTGTGCATATTCAAAACCCCCAGTTCAGCCAGTCTAGTCTCTATACTCTCTGTCCAGTCTGATGACCACATGAAAAATGTTTCTCGTGTGTCTGCTGTTGTAATCCCATTCCTATCCATTGAGTATCTGCTCGACTGTGCTAAAGCTGCGTGTTGGTATCGTATGCTTGCGCCAGCCATTATCTTCCTATCTTTAATTATTTGGCTTCATTTTAGAACAAGGTCGTTATGTAGTGTCAGTCTATCAGCTTAAGTGACCTTTGGACTGCATTGCAAGTGCGACTAGACAGTGTTTGAAAAAAATTAAAAGCAAAGTGATACTAAAAATAAATAAACAGTACTTCTTATGAATGTTATGTACATGTTATCAATGTTAATATATTATGTTTTTGACAAGGATGCAACATAAAGAATACCAACAAATATAATCTATAATCATATGAACGAACAGAAGAACATAAGATGCGGGTGTGGGAAAATGGTCTCATCACCTCATCTCATCATGTTCCTCTTGTACCTTGCGGTGTCGAGGTGAAGTATAAACAGTGGGAGAGTGCCCGCTTATAGGCTTCATGTATCGATATTCCCATAGACTGTTATTCCCTGCGTCCATCGTTTACGTGGTCGGCCTCTTCCTTTGCTTCCCTCTGGTCTGTACATCATTGCTAGTTGTGGTATACTGTTAGTTGGTAACCTACTTACATGGCCAAATCATTTGACTTGCTGCCGTCTAATAAAATCTAGTGCAGCTACAACCCCCACTTTAGTCCTGATTTCTTCATTTCCAATCTTATCTCTACTTGATACATTGAAGATAGTAATTTAGATAGTGTGTTGCGTAATATCGGTGACTGCAAGAAAAAGTAAATCCTGTAGATAAAAAATCGCCAACAGTATTAGCTATTTTTCTATGGTATGGACCATGAAAAATAACAGTTAAATAACATTTAACCACATTTTGCTCATGTTTTAAAAGCAATGACATACCGGTTAATTGTTATTCGAGATTTTTTGAAAGCAGCGTGTTCACTACGCAAGCGCAAGTGCAAGTGTGTTCAAATTTCCGGTGAGTTTTGGGACTTGGGCGTGGGGCGACTTGCATGTCGGAGGACGATGACGGAAGGCAAGTTGTACCTGCCAGGCACACCACAGACAGCAATGGAGTTTCCAGCAAGCTATCTCATTATGTGTGATATACTTCCGCTGATTGCAAGAAGATACAAACGATTGCCTTGACACGAGAAATAAATTCAAATGTTTTAATTGACATTCACAGAAGTAACAGAAAGAAGTGTAGTTCAGATCATATGGAACCTACAATTTCTAATATGCGTGTGTTTATATCTTTCAATTTGTATATTGTTTATGTTTGTATTATGGCTACTTGTGTATTTTTTTTAAAAAAGCGTCCTATACCAAGGTATGTGTAGTGTTAGGATCATCACATTTATCATGATTTGAGTGCACTGAGGAATTGGTCTTTCCCTCCAGTAGCGAATGGAGAGCCAAATTCTCATTGGCCATAATAATTAGGCATCTACAACCCGTGTTATTGCATATCGAGTTAAGTTGAGCCAATAACTGATAACACAGCATTCGCGGCATTCCCATATGTGGTCAGTCCTCGTCTTCAAGAGCTAGCGAAGAGTCCCAATACTAATGGGTCTAGCTGTAATCTGATTATCTGCCCATCTGGTCTTTCCTCGGAGTACTGAGTGTCGGCAATAACGAATTCGTTTTGACTGCGTTTACGGTGAAGATAACAAAACCCCCACATTCGAATAGTATTAGTGACAATGTATTGGTCGTCAGCGGAGTTTCCAACTTCACGGCAACGGATTACCCCACAACGCCCCTTTCCTGTGCCAGCTAATATCACTGTCCTATGTAACAACTGGAACAGACAGCAGTCCCGACAAAACCAAGAGCACGCAGACGCATGCATGCATAAAGCCGCTGTCATCTGCCCAACATAACAGTCCGTCAATAGAATTACAGTTCGTCGTCGATGGGGGAAGCAGTGACTTGAACATCCCCCCCTCCCCCCACACACACACACATACACACAAGCACACATATATACACACACAAACCGACAGTTACACAAGCATTAGTGCATAAGGCAAAACAACCAGTTCAGCGACCGGCCACCCGCCATTTTTCCGAATATTACAACACAAACTACTGCTGACATTTGAAGAAGAATTCCACATGAAATCCTGCAACAGTGCTAGATTGTCCTGCAATATCATCACATCGCTGAATTGTCCTACAATGTAACAGCGATGGGTTGTCCTAAACTGTAATAGTAGGTGGGCCTATACTGCAAGAGTAGTTTGTCCAATACTGTAACAGTAGGTTGTCCTTTTTTTAAGTAGGTTGTCCTATACTGTAACAGTCGGTTGTCCTATACTGTAACAGTAGGTTGTCCTATAATGTAACAGTAGGTTGTCCTATAATGTAACAGTAGGTTGTCCTATAATGTAACAGTCGGTTGTCCTATACTGTAACAGTCGGTTGTCCTTTACTGTAACAGTCGGTTGTCATATAATGTAACAGTCGGTTGTCCTATAATGTAACAGTCGGTTGTCATATACTGTAACAGTAGGTTGTCCTATAATGTAACAGTAGGTTGTCATATAATGTAACAGTAGGTTGTCCTATACTGTAACTGTCGGTTGTCCTATACTGTAACAGTCGGTTGTCCTATACTGTAACAGTCGGTTGTCCTATACTGTAACAGTAGGTTGTCCTATAATGTAACAGTAGGTTGTCCTATAATGTAACAGTAGGTTGTCCTATACTGTAACAGTCGGTTGTCCTTTACTGTAACAGTCGGTTGTCATATAATGTAACAGTCGGTTGTCCTATAATGTAACAGTCGGTTGTCATATACTGTAACAGTAGGTTGTCCTATAATGTAACAGTCGGTTGTCATATACTGTAACAGAAGGTTGTCCTATACTGTAACAGTAGGTTGTCCTATACTGTAACAGTAGATTGTCCTATAATGTAACAGTCGGTTGTCATATACTGTAACAGTAGGTTGTCCTATAATGTAACAGTAGGTTGTCCTATACTGTAACAGTAGGTTGTCCTATAATGTAACAGTAGGTTGTCCTATAATGTAACAGTCGGTTGTCCTATAATGTAACAGTCGGTTGTCATATACTGTAACAGTCGGTTGTCCTATACTGTAACAGTAGGTTGTCATATAATGTAACAGTCGGTTGTCATATAATGTAACAGTAGGTTGTCCTATAATGTAACAGTAGGTTGTCCTATACTGTAACAGAAGGTTGTCCTATAATGTAACAGTAGGTTGTCCTATACTGTAAAAGAAGGTTGTCATATACTGTAACAGTAGGTTGTCCTATAATGTAACAGTCGGTTGTCATATAATGTAACAGTCGGTTGTCATATACTGTATCAGTAGGTTGTCATATAATGTAACAGAAGGTTGACATATACTGTAACAGTAGGTTGTCCTATACTGTAACAGAAGGTTGTCCTATAATGTAACAGTAGGTTGTCCTATACTGTAACAGTCGGTTGTCATATACTGTAACAGTCGGTTGTCATATACTGTAACAGTAGGTTGTCCTATGATGTAACAGTAGGTTGTCCTATAATGTAACAGTAGGTTGTCATATACTGTAACAGTCGGTTGTCATATACTGTAACAGTAGGTTGTCCTATAATGTAACAGTCGGGTGTCATATACTGTAACAGTAGGTTGACATATACTGTAACAGTAGGTTGTCCTATACTGTAACAGAAGGTTGTCCTATAATGTAACAGTAGGTTGTCCTATACTGTAACAGTAGGTTGTCATATACTGTAACAGTAGGTTGTCCTATAATGTAACAGTAGGTTGTCCTATAATGTATTAGTAGGTTGTCCTATAATGTAACAGTCGGTTGTCCTATACTGTAACAGTAGGTTGTCCTATACTGTAACAGAAGGTTGTCCTATAATGTAACAGTAGGTTGTCATATAATGTAACAGTAGGTTGTCATATACTGTAACAGTAGGTTGTCCTATAATGTAACAGTAGGTTGTCCTATAATGTAACAGTAGGTTGTCCTATACTGTAACAGAAGGTTGTCCTATAATGTAACAGTAGGTTGTCCTATACTGTAACAGTAGGTTGTCCTATACTGTAACAGTAGGTTGTCCTATAATGTAACAGTAGGTTGTCCTATACTGTAACAGTCGATTGTCATATACTGTAACAGTAGGTTGTCCTATAATGTAACAGTCGGTTATCATTTTTTAAGTAGGTTGACATATACTGTAACAGTAGGTTGTCCTATAATGTAACAGTCGGTTGTCCTATACTGTAACAGTAGGTTGTCCTATACTGTAACAGAAGGTTGTCCTATACTGTAACAGTAGGTTGTCCTTTACTGTAACAGAAGGTTGTCCTATAATGTAACAGTAGGTTGTCCTATACTGTAACAGTAGGTTGTCCTATAATGTAACAGTAGGTTGTCCTATACTGTAACAGAAGGTTGTCCTATAATGTAACAGAAGGTTGTCCTATACTGTAACAGTAGGTTGTCCTATACAGTAACAGAAGGTTGTTCTATAATGTAACAGTAGGTTGTCCTATACTGTAACAGTAGGTTGTCATATACTGTAACAGTAGGTTGTCCTATAATGTAACAGTAGGTTGTCCTATAATGTAACAGTAGGTTGTCCTATACTGTAACAGTCGGTTGTCCTATACTGTAACAGAAGGTTGTCCTATAATGTAACAGAAGGTTGTCCTATAATGTAACAGTAGGTTGTCATATAATGTAACAGTAGGTTGTCCTATAATGTAACAGTAGGTTGTCCTATAATGTAACAGTAGGTTGTCCTATACTGTAACAGAAGGTTGTCCTATATTGTAACAGTAGGTTGTCCTATACTGTAACAGTAGGTTGTCCTATACTGTAACAGAAGGTTGTCCTATAATGTAACAGTAGGTTGTCCTATACTGTAACAGTCGATTGTCATATACTGTAACAGTAGGTTGTCCTATAATGTAACAGTCGGTTATCATTTTTTAAGTAGGTTGACATATACTGTAACAGTAGGTTGTCCTATAATGTAACAGTCGGTTGTCCTATACTGTAACATTAGGTTGTCCTATACTGTAACAGAAGGTTGTCCTATACTGTAACAGTAGGTTGTCCTATACTGTAACAGAAGGTTGTCCTATAATGTAACAGTAGGTTGTCCTATACTGTAACAGTAGGTTGTCCTATAATGTAACAGTAGGTTGTCCTATAATGTAACAGTAGGTTGTCCTATAATGTAACAGTAGGTTGTCCTATACTGTAACAGAAAGTTGTCCTATAATGTAACAGTAGGTTGTCATATAATGTAACAGTAGGTTGTCATATACTGTAACAGTAGGTTGTCCTATAATGTAACAGTAGGTTGTCCTATAATGTAACAGTAGGTTGTCCTATACTGTAACAGAAGGTTGTCCTATAATGTAACAGTAGGTTGTCCTATACTGTAACAGTAGGTTGTCCTATACTGTAACAGAAGGTTGTCCTATAATGTAACAGTAGGTTGTCCTATACTGTAACAGTAGGTTGTCCTATACTGTAACAGTAGGTTGTCCTATACTGTAACAACATGTTATCATTGTTTAGTGTTGTGTAACAGTGCTTGGTTGTCATACAATGTAACATTGTCAAATTGTCGTACACCCCGACAGTTTGCAGGTGAAAGAAATCAAATCAAATCAACTTTATTTTAAAAGGGTCACAAATTGGGCACGCAGGCCAGTCTTACATTCAGCCGTTCCAATCACTCGTCTTTCGTTCATCAAGAGCATTATACATAAGAAGCATAGTAAGACCAAAACAGATGTTTTGAATTAACAATTAAAATTATTAAGACACTTGCAAAAACTGGAATCAGGAACGCGCTGAAGCTAGTCAAACACAGCCCAGCATAGAGGTCACGACCTACTATTTTGTGAGAGAAGACAAGGCAAGACGAGTTAGCATTGGGTAAATTAAAACTTTTGAGCTGTGTAAATAACCGACCTTCGTTTTCACACTGGGCTATAACGGAAGCTTAAGGCTCCATCCATCATGCATACACCGATCTGTCACCAACACCAGGCATACGTCGGGCAGAGACAGTCTGCCATATAGGGCCCAACCTGTACGGAGATTAACACGATGAAGCGCCTGTCAAAAAAGGATCCCATGGGCAAGTTAAATGATCCCTCTAGACGCCCTGTGTCGAATGGTGTACTATCCTCATAAGGACCTATATATTTGTATACACTTATCTGGGGTCTGAGTGGTCTCGAGGTGTCCGCCTCGAGTGTTGAAGGTCCCGGGTTCAAGCCCCGGTGACGGCCCGGATTTTTTCACGTGGACGTCTAGTAAAACAGTTTCCCCTGGTCTCTGGGTAGTGAAATCAGACGCCCGTGTGTATTGATCCGCACGTAAAACATCCCTTGGCAGTTGGAAATCGAAAAAGTGTATCCTAATGGCGCTGCCCCGGCAAAACTTCGAGTTAAAAATCTACCCTAAGTAATTCATGATCCTCGCCGTTGCTACGGAGTTCGTGCACTGAGCTGAGATTCTCCGTACCCAGGCTTGAGTTAGGAGTAAAACGGAGCTCTTATGGGTTACACCTGTGTACCGTGATGTTGATCCGTCGACTAAACTAAACTTGTATAAACCTATCGCCTTAAGTGATCAGTATCATGAGTCGCATTTTCATGGATAATTCTTGGTATCAATTTTAGTCTGGGTGGATCAGGAAGCTCATATTCGAACCTGTGACCACCGGACCAACAGGCAAGCCACTAGCCACTGCTCACAAAAGAGTTCTAAAGCTAGTTGCATATCCTTAACAATACGTGTAATTGCAGAAGTGAAATAGAAATCAATAAGAGAACAGGAATGGCCAAAAATGCTGTCAACAGCATGAAATTAGTATTACCATCTAGAGAGATTAATAACGCATTAAAATTTAGAGTTGTCAAATGTTACGTATATTCTGCACTATTGTCGTGCGCGGAAGCTTGGGCATTGAACAAGCAACTAGAAAGTCGAATAGATGCTCTTAAGATGTGGATATAAAGAAGAATATGTCGTATTTCATGGAAACAGAAACAATCAAATACAGTGGGGAAAAAAACCTGGGATTTAAATGAACTGATGAAAGAAATAAAAAAGAGGCAAGTGAAATATTTCGGCCACGTTAACAGACAAAGCAGTCTTATAAAAACCATACTGAAGAGTAAGGTTAAAGGCAAGCGAGCAAGAGGTAGACAACGATTCAAGTGGAAAGATAACATTAAGAGACGGACGAACATCAGTCTGACAGAATGTACAGTCAAAGAAAGTTTACGCTCAGTAGTTTGTCATTGCTTTCTGAACGACCGGCACCCATACCATTTCATAAAGAAACCAACATAAGGAGGTCTGCTGCCAAATCGCCCGCAGCTCTGTTTCGAACGCGTGTATGCGGGATTACGAACTGCATCCGTAACAACATTGCCATGGAGCCGGCTTCACAAATAGTGTACATAAATAAACACACGAATGATTAACAGGCTAGGCCAGTGGTTCTCAACCGGTGGGGAATTCCTCCCCCCCCCCCCAGGGAGGAATTTTTAGGGTTTCCAGGGGGGGGGGGGGGATGAAGACCATTTCAAGTTCGCGTTAATACAAGAACCGATTACTTGATATTGTTTTTCCCTTCATACTTTACAGTTATGTACGTCTCATCCTTCTAAAATTCATTTTATTAAGTAAGTAGACCCACAAATCATGTTTTATGTGGATGTCTAGACTTGTTTTAGTATATGCTATTAAATTTACCTTCCATTTTTACGTATACCGTGTAGGGGTGGGGGATTTTTAGATAGGAAATATGAAAGGGGGGGGGGGAATGACGTTCTGAAAATACGGTGAAGGGGGGCACGGGCCAAATTTTTGATAGGAAGGGGGGGGAATGACGTTCTGAAAATATGGTGAAGGGGGGCACGGGCCAAAAAAGGTTGAGAACCACTGGGCTAGGCAGAAGAAAACACGAATAACGAACACTGTGTTTGGAGGAAAAGAACAAATATTAAATTTTGTGTTAGGAAACCCTAATAATTAATGTGCTTTTCGGGGCAAAATATTAATAGTTAACATTGTGTTCGGAGGAAAAACACGTATAATGAACGTTTTTTACTAGCAAGGCGAGATTAATTTTTTGGTTTGTTTTGTTTGAACTCTAGGGAATGATTTTCGCGGTGCGGATTAGTTTTTCCTATTACCAGTGTCCCTCGCCATACGCGATCCCACTCCGAAATCTGAGGTACTTGTAATTTACGTCCCCAAGTCAAGGATGAGAATTCAAACATCGTATATACTGAGAGAAGCACAAATAATTAACTATCAGTGTACTTTGAGAACAACACAAATAATTATTGTTTTGTTCTAGGAGAATACACAAATAATTTACAAAGCGCCAGGAAACAGAAATAAATAACAGAATGCAGGAGGAGAAAGTAATTGTTAGGACGTTACGCTGTCGGACATGGATCCAATGCCAGGTGTCATCGGTCGCTAAGGAGCAAAAGAAGGATACGTATTCTCCGAGCACTCAAGCCTTAAACAATAAGTCTTAAATTGTCGAGAGGATCCCAATTTTTT
>JACEFZ010012219.1:0-15412 GCA_014155875.1 Cepaea nemoralis
AAAACCCCCCCAAACCAATTTTGGGGCCCCCCAAGGGACTGCGCCTGTCTGACAAAGAGAATCGTTAACTTTTCACACACGCAAAACGATGACAAGGAAAGGTGTTAGCATGCTCACATATGCTTTTGTTGTTTCATTTACATAGCGGTCATGACATAACTCTATAAAGTGCTTGTTTTTCGAGAATGTAATTTCACGCAACGATCGGTGGAAAAGTAAAGTGTTGAAAAGATTGCTCCTTGGTGTAAATAAATAGCTGATTTAGTGTCAAACACAGTGACAGCGTGTCATGCAAGGAAACAATTATGCATATTACCCTGGGGTAATATAAAGCATTAGGTGTAGAAAACAGCGGATGTGGGTCACCAGTTTACTGTGTTCATACATCATATACACACATCGCAAATCGAGGATGTGAAGCACTGGAACCATAACTGTAACAACTGTATACAGTTGCAGTTGAGCACGTCCAGGAAGAAGTAAAACCCGACCAGGAGAAAAATCGAGCAGGAAGTTGTACAGCTGGCGGAAATGACAGTGAGGGTGCAACCCATATTGAAGCAAAGTCAAGAAGAAAAATTGCAACTTGAACCGGAAAAGAAATAAAGACAGAATCAGTAATGTCAAACCGACAGCGACTCATACTGGCAGTGGCCCAGCAAGGTCTAGTATTGTTGTGGGAACGATTAAACGAAGATTACAGAAATTAATCAACGAGAACAGAGTGTAAAGACCCTGTTGACAAATAATAAAAAGGAGATAAACACAAAAGCTAAAGTTCGGAATACGACAGGGGGAAAAAAGGACAACAGAAGAATGAAGCGGTTACACACCACCGAGAACAAGTAAAGAAAAGAAGACACCATAGACACATCAGAAGGCAAGCACTTAAGGGTCAAGCTGAGATACGGGGGAGATAGACGGATCAGAGACTCATGAGTCGGGCTAAAGACGAGTCCTCTGGACCACCAACAAAACCTCACGACACCAATGACAACAGATCAACAATACGACGAAGTAAGAACCATCCCAAAATACAAAGAAGCCGTCGAAGCATGTCAGACTAAAATGACAAGAAGGAAACGCCAGTAACTTGACAGAAACCCATACAAATCAGGGGAACCACATAAAACAAACGAAGCATATCTGGCAACCCCTATTTCAAAAAACCAAAGTGAAAAATATGCACCATAAAGACTCCGATATAACACGGGCAACGACAGTTGAGCGGCGCCAAATCATATTCTCGGTTAAGGGAAAACAATACATCAACATGTCAGTATGCACGATTCAATCACACAACATTCCAGCGTGCACTCTTTGTCCGTGGTGAATAGCTGGTTAATATACAGTACGTTTCCCTAAGCAATCACATTTAATTTGATATATAATACATGTGTCTGCAACCATATTATAACAACGTTTAAGATATAAGTGTAACACCCCTACTTCCAATGTTTCACCATGAATTCTTGTTTGATCCACACCTACTTTCTGTTTGGCGTCTGCCTCATGCTCAGAAGGTCGTGGGTTCGTTTCCTGACCTCGTCACTTCAATTCACAAGTGTGCTTTTTTTCAGAGACCTGTGGGGTTGTCGCAGGAGTTACAAGAGATCGTGCTTTGTGCGACGCATTCGGCAGTCGGTTAGCTGCTCTGTGGAGACAGACCAGGCTAGATGGGATAAGACGCGTGCTATGAAGACGACCTCTTGCCTTTTAATCCTTGTCAAAGGGTGCGTTCTTTAATTATGCCGTACACATGGGTACATTAACACCTAGACTGAACTCCAAAGCAAGTCCTACACACACGGTACATCAACATTTCCCAATGTCACTCCTACATCACATCCCTAAACGGGCAGTACATCAATACTTCAAACTGCACTACCTTAATCATGGACCGCAGTTTGTACGAAGGAAACAATTGCACACAATATTGTCTATGTGACCCACTAAAAACTCCCACCTGGCTCATTACATCAACCTTAACCACACATAACAATATCGTTAAACATACAATACGACAGCTGCAAGGTTGTTTGTTTGCAATAATGGTAGCCGCACTTGTACCAACAAGTCCTAAACCAAGTAAGCTGTGCTATGTATAGCATGCCTATTTAGGATATGAACACGTGTTAGTAAGTAGCAACCTACGATGCGGATTCAGTTGAAACAAATGGCGGTTTGTAACAGGCCGCTGTCACTGCGGACAGTTACCCCCATCTCCTCCCATAGATCACACGAGAAGAATCTCATCAAGAGTGTATAACCTTTAGCACTGGCGAAGAGCCAAATGTGCGAGTTGATCAGAATCACACATGCTATAGCACTTCCTGCTGTGGGTAACAGGTGCAGGCAGCCCCAGTACAGATACTGCCGCTGGGCTGTGAAATGATAGGACTTCACACATTCTAAGCTATGACGTGTGAGGTGTGTTGTTAGCCTGTTCCTTTCTTCGTCGCCTTTCCTTATCAGATAATCGCCAGAAAACTGTCTGGTACCCATTCTGATGAGGCAGGGTCGACCCCCAGAGTTATAATGATCGGGGGAAAAATAATCGTGCTCTAACGAGAATTGAACTTCGACCACTCTGTTGACAGGCAAGCGTTTAAAAAAAGTCTTTAAACTATCCTCTAGGCCAGTGGTTCTCAACCTTTTTTGGCCCATGCACCCCTTCACAATATGTTCAGAACATCATTCCCCCCCCCCCCCCCCTTTCGTATTTCCTCTCTATAAACGCCCCCCCCCCCCACCCCTACACAGTATATCTTCTTCTTCTGCGATCATCCGGAGTGTTTTTTCAGATGTAACTGCGGTGTGTATGGTTGGGCCGAAACCCTCAGGCCAACACATCCGACTTTAGCGTGCATTTTTTACCAGGTTAGCATTCCTGAGTGATTCTCACTGTTGTGGTGCCGTCTACAGCCCAGCTGGTCAAGTTGGAACGGTCGAAGACTTCACGGTCAACCCTCAAGGGAAGGCAGGGACAGTCCATGGGCAGTATCCGCCATCCAGCTTCCATATTTGCAGAGCCGACACATAGCGCTCTGGTGCTGGGCTCACTCTGGGAATCGTCACGTCCTGCTCATGGCTGCTTTAATTTCGTTCGATACGGGCTACTCCCCGCACAAACCAGATCCGTCTGCAGAAGGCATCCATTCAGCGAGCTTTTGATTCGGACATGTGCTAGTCGTTGTGCCCGGAAGACAATATTGTTAGAGCTATTCCGGGCATGATGGACGTTCGGAAAACTAGCTAGTCAGAGCTATTCCGGGCACGTGGGACATTTCAATCGGACAATTATGCGTTGTGCCTGTTTTAATTTGCCCTTCTTAGGCCTGCACAGTCGACTTCGGTGGGCGTTTTTGATCAGGTCAACCGTCCTGGAAGTTTCGGAGGACATTTTGTTGTGGTGTCGCCCACATCTAAGCTGGTCAAGGTAGAACGGTGAAAGACATCACGGTCAACCCTCAAGGGAAGGAAGGGGCAAGACACACTCACTCTACAGATCCCCCAGCTAATAGAGCTATGCTGGCGAGAAGGACAAGTCCCACAGGATTTCAAAGATTTAAGCATCATAACACTGTACAAGATCAAGGGCAATCGGAGCGACTGCAACAACTATAGGGGTATCTCACTTCTGTGTATTGTTGGAAATGTATTTTCCAGAATTGTTCTGCGCAGACTTCGAGTCCTAGGAGATCAAGTCTACACCGACAAATGCAAGAAAAATGCAGTGAACAGAATCAACCACTGTTTATTGCCTTCATCGACCTCACAAAGGCATTTGATTTGGTCAGTCATGAGGGTCTGTTCAAGGAACTAAAGAAGATTGGCTGCCTACCAACTCTTTTGTCCATTGTGGAATCGTTCCACACAGGCATGAAGGGTATAATCAAGTTCGATGGTGCAACTTCTGAAGAGTTTGAAATCAAGAGTGGAGTTAAGCAAGGTTGTGTACTAGCTCCCACCCTCTTTGGAATATACTTTTCACTTCTACTGAAATATGCCTTTCGTGATCAGGTTGGTGGTATATACATTCACTCACGCTCAGATGGCGGCCTCTACAATGCTCAGAGATTGAAGGCCAAGACCAAAATTAGGAGGGTACTGATCAGAGAGTTGCTTTTTGCAGATGATGCTGCAGTTACAACCCACTCTGAGGAAGAATTGCAATGTCTACCATCTGCATTCTGCAATGCTTGTTCTGAATTTGGTTTAACAATTAGCAAAAAGAAGACACAGATTATGTCACAAGGTACACATGGGGTACCATCAATATTTATTGACGACGCCGAACTAGAGATGGTAGACCATTTTACATATCTAGGATCAGTGGTAAATAGCAAATTATACCTAAAACAGGAAATCAACATCCGGATTGGTAAGGCAGCAACAACAATGAACAGGTTAAGAAAAAGAGTCTGGGAGAATAGGAAGCTTACTGCCAAAACAAAAGTCCTTGTCTATCAAGCCTGTGTCCTTAGTACTCTTCTTTAAGGCAGTGAAACCTGGACAACTTACTCACACCAAGAGAAATGTTTAAACAGCTTTCATATGCGGTTTCTGCGAAGAATTCTTGGTATTAAGTGGCAAGACAAAGTCACAAATACTGAAGTATTGGAAAGATCAGGTTGTTTTGATTGATTGATTGATTTAGGAACCCACATCACAGCATTCGGGGCATTCCCATAAGCGCTCCGTCCCCATCCTCAGCAGCCAGCGAAGAGTTCCAACACTAATAGTACCAGTAGCAATCTGATTATATGTCCGTCTCACCTTTCCTCTGAGCGTTGATCGTCGGCCAGATCCCCTCGTCACCCCTCACTGTCGCATTCTTGCCAAACCATGGTGATCCATCTGCTCCTCCGAGGTGTACACCTGCTCCCACAAGGTCACAACCACATCTGCTTTGTCATGCATTAATACTCCACCAAGTTTTGCCGAGCCAGCCAATCTGTCCGCCTGTTCATTCCCCAGCACACCCCGGAGAAAAGATCCAGATGATGCTTGTCACCCGTGATTTCCGAAGCGAAGCAAGCCACTCTGCATGAAGCTTGCCTGTCTTCACCCTACTCAGCATGCTTTCTGAGTCAGTTACAATCACGATATGTGTGTGTGTATCTATTCTCCATCCAGCGGAAAGCAGCACTGACCACCTCCACCTCCATTCTTAAGCTAGATGTTGTGGTATCATATGCCAGGCTCTCCTGCACCAAACGTCGACCATTGGCTTTTGCTAAGAACCCCCAGGCACTTCTCCTACCTCTCAACACCGACCCATCTGTGTAGATAATCACATCACCTGAGCGAGCATTATCCTGAATTAGTTGCTGGATTTCCACTTCCGTGGCCCCTGCTTGCCACTCCCTGCACTCCTGGCTCAATGTGATTATAACTCTGCACAGGTCTGACTGCTCCACTGATACTCTGACCCACTCTTCTCCTCTCCTAATGTTCTCCAAGGGGCACACCTGCCTGATCGTATCCTCCGCCTGAGCCATCCATGATTTCCCTCTTATCAGTCGCTGACCCTTAACGGCGTCCAGCGCCTCATGCAACAGGTGATCTGTGTCTGCAGCTACTCTGAGGTATGCCTTCGCCTGCATCACCTTGAGCCTACCTGCAACAGACAGCAAACCAAGGATGTAACGCATACACACAACTGGGGTGTCTCTGGTGCATCCCAGAATGACTCGCATCACTTCGTTCTGTATGTGCTCTAATTTCACCAGCTGACTCTTTGAGACAGTGAGCGAGATCAGGTTGTGTGACGGTTTATTCCATGCTCAGTCTTCGCAGTCTTCTTACTATCGTCTGTCAAGACGGTAAGGTGCCAATGATGAATGAATGATGAGTCTTCGTAGACTTAGATGGATAGGACATCTTAGGAGGATGGATGATGGTAGAATACCAAAGGACATCTTTTTTGGTGAATTACAGATGGGTAAGAGATCTCAGGGTCGGCCTCTACTTTGATACAAAGATGTGTGTAAGCGGGACATGATGCGGAGCGACACATGCACCCACAGTGAACGGACATTTACAGCGCAAACTGGCCTTATCAGTCACATTCGCTACAACCATAGGTAAAAGTTATTATGCCTTTTTAAAGCACAAACTATCGCCTGTCAAGACGGCAAGGTGCCAATGATAACTGTCCTGGAAGTTTCGAGGGACATTTTGTTGTGGTGTCGCCCACATCTAAGCTGGTCAAGGTAGAATGGTGAAAGACATCACAGTCAACCCTCAAGGGAAGGAAGGGGCAGACCATGGGCATTCCTCGCGATCAAAGGCGGCTTCCATAATTGCAGAGCCGGCACATAGTGCTCTGAGACTGGGCTCACCCGAAGAATTACCACATCCTGCTCATGGCTACTTTAAATGTCATGTGTTTGTTACAACTGCATAACATGATTCTGCTATTTATTTACTCCTAATCTTTTTGTAGTGAAATATAAACTTAAAATTGTTTATGTTGGGTCACTGAAGTATTCGAGATTCAAAAAACCAGAAATTACTACAATATTTCTTATCTATTTCTCCAACTTCGTCAACATTGTTACCCGAAAATATATATGGTTCCACCTCTTGAAGTGATGTTTCACCAAGAAAGATCAGGCTATCATTTGCTTGATTTTTTCTCATTATTTCTCATTCCCCTATTCATTTTTAGGTTTTATTGTGGAGGTAAGTATGGCCGAATGGAGAAGAATGCTTGCTCTAAAACTTCCAGTGTGCTGATGCCGAGTTAGCAGGTTCAACTCCTACACTGGTCAGTTGGACTAAAATGTTGACTTCTCCACCCTGACTTGAGGACACAAATTTAAGTACCCCAGAAGTCAGAATTATTTCGCCTGATGGCGGGGGACAATGGTAATAGGGAAAGCTAGCCAACACGCAAAAATCAGTCTAATGCATTAAAAGTAGTAGCACATGTATGGACTACGCTTGAGTTCAAAGGTAGCAAATGAAAAAAAAAATCATCTAACTGTTGTGACTTCCCATAAATGTGTTCAGTTGATCTTGCACCTGATTTCACAAGGCTGACCATCAGCAAAGCCCAGAGCATCAAAGAGTCCAGTGAGCTCTATTTCTGGTGGTAGCTATTTTTTTGTCTTCACAATCCAGTTCATAGTCAGTCAATAATAAAGGTGACAAAAAGCATCCCATCCCAGCAGCATTCCTGGTCTTTTTCAAATAAGCGAACGTGTTTATGTAATGGTTACAACATTTTGCTGACCATGGCGTGAGCGCAGCAGACAAAGTTTTGGTGTCATCTTTCATCATTCGCAACTGGAGGGAAAGACTGATTACCTATTCCTCCGTGCACTCAGGCCTACAAAATGTTAATGTCCTAACACTTCACATAACCACAGCATATTTCTGCTATAGAACTAATCTGTCTGTGAAAAGTTGCTATCACGAAGTTCTAGATGATATTTGCGTGATATTGGTCGTTGTCTAGGTAACTGATGCTCCTTGTATGTCATTACAGAGTGTAAGTTGAGCTAGCCTCCTGTCTCTTAATCCAACTCACCCTTGCAGTGCACATCCACCAGTCATGAAACAAGATTGAGTTGGCGCACATAATCTTTTAATCCAGAAAGAACACGGACAAACGGAACATGTTTATACATCCAGAAACACAATGTAAATCCACCGACTAAGTATATCCTCCTCACACTTAATCCGCACACATCACTGCCTTCTCAAGGCCTCCTTACTCTCGAATGTACACGACAGGTATCCAGCTACTAGCCCCAGCTGGACCTCACACACGACAACCCACACAATGGGTATAGGCCTACACTAACTATCCACCCCACTCTGGGTTTTAGGCCTGCATTCAAACTCGGAGAACAACACAATCCAGGACGGAGCTCTATCCGTCCTACCTCCGCTTCGGAGTCAAAACATCAACTGTCTTGAAGTCCCTTGACTTCATACAAACTCAACTGTCCTTCAGCGACCGACTCCTCAGTCGGTCCCAGCTTCCACTGACTAGTCAAAGTTTTCCACTGTCTTTTAACCCTGCTGTGTAGCCCCTCCCTGGGCTCCCCACAACATTACACCCCAGCCTAAAACTGTCTCTCTCCCCCATCCGCCCTGGGGTCTCTACTCACCCTCATCATTATTTCTCATGGCTGGTTGTTTTTCTCGTAGCCGGGTCACTCACCTCAATGTCAATGACCCAGGCATATGTCAGTTGCCTTTGTCCTTCCCATCATCTCCATTTCTACATTCGGTACTAACAGAAAGCAGGTAGCACCATCTACTGTCATAAGGTAGCTCAGTCATATCTGACTAAGACATGGCATATTGTCTTTGATTAGCCTCTTTTAAAACATTTACATTACTACAGAACATTGGCCTCAAGGGATTGTCAAATCTCTGAGTGCTTAATGACGTTGTGTTAAGTATTTCTGTACAAAATAACGCACCATACATACATTAATTGAAAGTCCAGAGAAAGTCACTGGCAGTTATGTTTTTTCATTCTATACAAATTGTCAGTTCATGGTCCATATTATAATTGTTAGTATTCTTTTAATCACCTTCATTAAAAGTCAACCAGGGAATACTGAAATGTCATATTGAACCCGTCCTGCTGTTTGAATCTTGAAATGTGAACAAACAAAGAGCTTTGAGGCAGCAGAAGTGTGGTTTCTAAGATGAATATTGTGAATAAATTGGGTTTAAGAGTAACATACAATGATTGCCTGGAAGAGACTAATGAAAGTAGGACATTATCTACAACTATAAGAAAGAAAGCAATAAGCTATCTGACCATATAATGAGATGAGAGGCTTGGAGAACGTTATGATGCCTGGAAAGATCAGCATTAGAAGCAACAGAGGATGACCAAGAGAAATGATACTTGACGGTCTAAGTCAATGGAGGAATATCAACAGAAGATATTCAGAGCAGGTAAGCAGGGCCGAATGGATAAGAACGTGTGTTCTTAAACATCCAGTGTGCTGATACCGAGGTAGGCGGTTCAACCCCTACACTGGACAGCTGGACTAAAATGTTGACCTGTCGTCCTTGACTTGGGAACGTAAATTACAAGTACCTCTGAAGTCAGAGTGGGTTCGCCTGATGGTGAGGGACACTGTTAATAGGGAAAGCTAATCCACATGCAAAATTCAGTCCAGCACTACTATAAATAGTGTGTATGGACTACGCTTGAGTTCAAAGTGAGGGAGCGCCAAAAACAACAAAAAAAGATCCAGAACACCAAAGAGCAGTCCCATCGCGTTAGTCGAAAGACAGCTATGCTAATAATGTTGTTAGTGCCACCGTATGAGGCTTCGGCAAATGCATTCATCGTAGGCTGACAGAAAAAAAAACTGGCCACCAACACCTCCGTGCATTCAGGCCTACAAAATGTGATGATCCAATCACATCATAACACCAAGGACTGAGATAAACAAGTGATATGAACGCCTACACCACTGTTGAAGGCACATGATGATGATTATTTTAACCCCACCGGGCCCACATATTGATGGCTTTTAGAACATAATTCCCCAAGACAGGCAGTTAATGTATACACTGCCTAGATCTGAGAGAGTTAACACTAACAGCAGGGCAAGACATGTATTTATTGCAATGTTTTTATGGCTGCTCAAGATTTGCAGCCGCATGGCTGTGAGACCTTTATCTGACCAGCTTAAAACCCTTTTGACAGTAAAATCGACCACCACTAAAAGGGTATTGAACATGCGACAACGCAAGAGCCTCATTGATCAGAACACCATAAAACTTGCACCAGGTGTTGCTCAAAATTGAAATACTTTAAAACTACGTACACTAATTAGATTAACATAGGACGAGAAGGTTGTGCCACACACACAAAAACACCCATACAAGATGTGTATGTATATTTCAGCATCTTATAGTGCAACAGTTTCAGGCTTTCATTTTTGTGGCAATAGTAATGTGTTTGAAACAGAGAGAGAGAGAGAGAGAGAGAGAGAGAGAGAGAGAGAGAGAGAGAGAGAGAGAGAGAGAGAGAGAGAGAGAGAGAGAGAGAGAGAGAGAGAGGAGACAGACAGAGAGAGGGAGGGAGGAGGGAGAGAGAGAAGGGGAGAGAGAGGAAGAGGGGGAAAGAGAGACTGGGGTGAAGAGAGGGGGGGCAGCTATGGCTGCACAGTTACAGTGTCCTTCTCAGGCTCAGAAGGTACCACAGAAGCATACTGCGGACACTTTTTCCAAGATCCACACATCTCCCAGAAATCTTGGGTAGTGAGATCCGATACCTAGCATTCTTAGATAAAGGCAAAGAAGAAAAAACACACCAGGAGGTCCTGGGTGCAAGTTTAAAATCCCACGGCAGTTGAAATTCCAAAGCGTAAGGCCGCGGCTGGCAAAACTGTGAGGACGAAAGCCTAACCATGGGTAAATAGAGCTAGTTACATTGGCTGGAATTTGCCTAGAGGAAGGAAACCTTACAGAAATGCATGCCAACGTTGGACACACTGACCCGTGAAAGAAAACTGAATAAGAATTGTTTGAAACAAAGCTGATGCCATTTTTATTTCATGAATTTTTATTTTCATGTGTGGCAGGACAAGCTAGAAAAGGCATGGTGGACTAAGTGAAAAACAGTACAGGAAGGCCTCGGTGAACGTCGGGGTTAAGTTCTTGGAAAACACGACTTTAAGTAAAACAATGTATAGCGAAACACTATTTCCCATAGAATTAAATGAAATACAGTATATTATGTAATGTTTATTTTGATGGTTGTTGATATTTATTGGCTAAATAGAGGTGGGTTGGAGGACGAGTGGTAGAATTATTGGGACATAGAGGCATTAAAACCATGACTCGCTCCAAAACTATCATCAGCACTATTAGTACTGCTCTCTCTTAGCTAGATCTTCATAGAGAGACTTTGCTTTCTCTTGGATAGGCATCTTGCTCACAGGCATATTTTGTTGGTTCTGGTCTTAATCCAGACGGCCAATAGTGCTTCCATGTGCTCTATAAGAATACTTCTGGTGTGAGTGATCTTGGAAGCAATCAAAGGGGTTACAATTTTAGCACCCTCTTTTATTTTGTCAGCACCTGCACGAATTGTCCTTACTGTGGTTGGAAGTAAACCATGGACTTTACCGATATCAACTACCCGATCGTCAGCCTCAAAACGATGTAACATACCTAACATCACCTCAAGAGTAACACTTTTCCTGGTTCTCTTACAACCAGACACACTATCAGCACATGTTAAAATCCTGGAAAAACGCACTGCACAAAATGTAAAATTGCGACATTAATGCAGCATAGCAACACAGGTGACGACATTATAGCGGAACGTAGCAACGTAAAGTGAAGTTATGCCCCACTGTGACAACGACATTATAGTGAAACGACATAAACCGAAGTGACGTATAGCTGGGCCTTCCTGTACAGCAGTGGTAAAATGTGAGACAGACACATAAAGTACAATTCAAAAGTCTTATCAATCTAGAGAACAGAACACAACTGATGCAGTAAACTTCTTTAAGATCTTGGAGAAGAGGTGAAAGCAGAGATGGTTTGATAATTTGGTGGGAGTCTGTAAATATGAGGCCACTTGAGTTATTCTGGCTTCTGCATCAATATATATGAATGGCACATCAAGACCATGAGTTATTCCTGATTTTCAAGGTATTTTTCAGTGATCTGACGAGGAGAAAGAAAAAGCATTTCTTGCAAGGTATCTGGAACTGACAGATCAAAGGGATGTGGCCTGTAGATTATGCACTAAAAAACTATTTCACGAACATGTGCAAGGGGTGAACTGAGTGATGATTTCTACGTTACAGCAGAGGATATTAAGGCCATGCTTTCTGAGTTTAAGGAATACAGCTCCAGATCCAGTATGTAGACATAGGAAGAATATCATCATTATCAAGTGCCATGCCAGCTGGCATAGGTGTTCATGACTCTCCACAGATCTCAGTCTTTGGTTTTCTGAATCAACTCTACTATTGATATTCCTCCATGCTATTTTCTCAATCCGTCCAGCATCATTTCTCTTGGTCTGCCTCTGCCTCTCTTCCGCTCGATCTTTCCAGTTGTCACAGTGTTCTCCAATGCCTATCTTCTCATCACATGACCAAATAAAGCTGTTGTATATCATCTCATCTCATCAGGTTCCTCTTGTACCTTGCGGTGTCGAGGTGAAGCATAAACAGCGGGAGAGTGCCTGTTTATGGGCTTCATATATCGAGATTCCTATGGACTGTAATTCCCTCCGTCCATCGTTTACATGGTCGGCCTCTTTCCCTGCTTCCATTTGGTCTGTACATCAGTGCTTGTTGTGGTATACTGTTAGTTGTTAATCTAGTTATATGACCAAACCATTTAACTTGCTGTTTTCAGATGAAATCTATCACTGCTATAACCCCCACTTTAGTCCTGATTTCTTCATTTCTGATTTTCTCTCTTCTTGATACACTGAGTATTGTATATAATGGGGAGAATATCAGATGAAGAAATGAAAATGCTAACCAAGGAGCTCAACTACAGCATTCACAGTGGCAAGATTAACAAAGACTGGATGCATGGTTTGCCAGTATGTTACCGGAGCTCAGAAGGGAGGACAGCACAGTAATGCTGTAACTGACCATGCATGCCTTAAAAGGTGACTAAGGAGGGTTGGCATGAAACTGGCTATCTCACCTTGTAGAAAACTTCAACAGCAAAATCTGAACAACTATGCACTTGTCCACAGTGCAATGCTAATAAACCATTTGGATAGTTTGTCAATACCAGCTCTGTGATGAAAGGGTTACGGAAGCAGTTTGTAATCCTGCATACCAGCGTTCGAAACACAGCTGCAGGCGACCTGGCAGCAGACTGTCTTGCGTTGGATTTTTATGAAATGGTATGGGTGCCGGTTGTTTAGAAAGCAATGGCAAGAGATCACAACAGGAAAAAATGCTGGTGTTGACTCTGATGTCCTGTAAAGGATATGCAACTAACTATAACTATAGTTTGTCAATAGCTGACTGAGGACTGGCCCAGAAAGTCTAGCATCCACACAAAGTTTCAACAAGCTCTCAATCAGCACAACGTAATTTTAAAAACCAGACTTTTTGTGTAGACATTACTAGAATAGTGAATGAGAAGGAGGTGAAGGAGAGAAGGAGGTGAAGGAGAGGAGGAGGTGAAGGAGAAGAGGGAGAAGCAGAAGATTATAATGAAAGCCTAATAAAACACTAGTATACATCAAACTATATAATATTCTGCAGAATCTGCAAGAAACAGTGCAGCTTATGCTAGAAATAAAACCGCAGATGCAATGCCAAGGGTATTTGTCAACACTCTTATTTGTCACACTGCTTAAGTAGAATATCGGGGGGTGGGGGGTGGGGGGGGGGGGGGGGGGGGGCTGAGTGTTAGTTAGTTAGTTATCAGTTGGGGTATCTTCGTTGCACTCCGAACATGTCCATAGGTGCTCAGATCCTCCCCCCAGCATATGCATCAGCGTCTGGTGGCTAATAGTGCCAGTTCTGTGCTGGTTGACGAGGCGCTTTGTTTTCCCGATGTACCTCTCGCGTCTGGCTGTGCCGATTCTTACTCCCAGGTCTTTCATCCTGGAGAGCGATGTGGAATCACTGGCGTCAAAATCCTCTGTTCTCGCCATATCTTTAAGGGCGTTAATAACATCCGCACGATCCATGGGCTGGCCATCTACAGGGGGTGCAGAGCCAGCCAATTTATCAGCTCGTTCATTTCCCTCGACTCCCGCATGTCCCGGGACGAAGATGAAGATGACTTTGCGGACAACAGACTTCCGCAGCGACTCAGTCCACTGTCTACGTGGCTGAGTGGTCTCGAGGTATGGTGTCTGCCTCGAGTGCTGGAGGTCCTGGGTTTAGGCCCCGGTGAGGACCGGGATTTATTTAAAAAATCCACCTGGACTCCCAGTAATAAAATATCCCCTAGTCTCTGGGTAGTGAGATCGGACACCCGTGTGTATTGTTGCGCACGTAAAAAATCCCTTGGCAGTTGGAAATCGAAAAAGAGTAGCCTAACGGCGCTGCCCGGGCAAAATTTCGAGTTAAAAATCTACCCAAAGTATTTCAGGATCCTCGCCGATGCAACCAAGTTCGTGCATTGAGCTGAGTTTCTCCGGACTCAGGTTTGAGTTAGGAGGAAAACGGAGCACTTATGGGTTAAACCGTGTGCCATGATGTTGATCCAACGACTAAACTAAAAAAAAAAAAAAAAAAGTAGAATAATGTAAAAGTCCACAACTTTCTAACATTACAACTTCAATTCCTAATAAAATGCAACAGTTTTGACTATTTCCTTCAAGAAACATGAATGACAAAACTGAAAACCTTCACAGAAGTAGTAGAAATAACCCAGTTACAACAACCTAGAAACTGAAACAATCTATTTCTACAGCATCAGAAATGAGTGTGTCTTTACTTACAAGTGTCTTTCACAACAAGGCTGTTTGCGCTACAAGGCTGTTTTACAGCGAACTGCGTTGTGGTAAACGCTCCCAAGGTGGCCAGAGGAAACGCTTTAAAGACACTCTGAAAATCTCACTGAATGCTTTTGGAATTCATCATGACACCTGGGAGGCTGCAGCCAAAGACCAAAATTCGTGGCGTGCATCATTACGCAAGGGTGCAGTCATATGTGAGGCAACCAGGACTGCAAGAGCTGTGAAGAAAAGGCAGGACAGAAAAACCACTGCAGGAAATCCTCCTCCAGAAACGTCGAGCATTCTTTGCCCACATTGTCAAAGAACATTTCGAGCCAAAATAGGCCTTATCAGCCATCTTAGAACCCACGGCTCCATACCTTCAACCCCACTTGATGAAATGAATGGTCATCATCATTCTTGATGGACAAACAACAACATTGTTTGCTCTAATAATTCTGCATGGGCAATGATCTAACAACCTATTCTTTGCCATTGATAACTGCTGTGGCATCATTAACATGGGTGATTTATACACATAATATCTTCTTTTTTGTCCTTAATTAAGGTCATGCATCCATCCACCCAAGATATCAATTGAATGAGTGATATGATTAGAAACCAATGGTTTTTGTAGAAATTCTCAGTGATATATGGGAATTGGGTAATTTATGAACTCCAGATGGATATCACAACCTGTCAGGACATATCTCCCCACAATTATGTTAATTGGAAACATTAAAAAGTCACAAATATTTTCACCCTGGAATCGAACTGGGTAGAAAAGAAATCCAATGCTACTAGTACTGGAGATCAAACTCTGGACCACTGTGACTTGGTTAATTAAGTTAGTTATAGTACAGGAAGGCCCCAGTTAACGCCGGGGTTATGTTCTTGGAAAACGAGACTTTAAGTGAAACGAAGTATAGCGAAACATTATTTCTCATAGAATTAAATGAAATACAGTGTATTATGTAATGT
>JACEFZ010012220.1:0-12500 GCA_014155875.1 Cepaea nemoralis
AAAATGGTAAAAGGTGTCAGAAACATGTTATTTTGGGTTCTATTTAATATCTTTATTTGCCTTAATCATGAGGGAAAATGAAAGTAGACCCAATTTGTGGTTGTTATGTTGTTTGTAATAACCTGGGTTTTTTCTGGGGTCACTGGGTACTATGTTGTAATACTGCATATCATTCCCATGCCTGTCTGAAAATGCATAGTGTTTATTACACCTATATATATATGTAACTGCAGATCTTGAGTTAATGCCTGAACTGTTTGTCCAAAAGTGTTGTGTACATCAAGTAAATGTGGTGTCCAACAAGTGGTTGTTTATATGTTGTGAGCAATCAATATCCTTCTAGCATCTATAGTTAATTTAAAGGGTGATGAAGTGGGAAGGGAAACCTACACACAGATGCCATTGTTTCAAGGATGGAACTCTTTCCTCCTGGGATTTGTGGTAAATATCCCGGATCACCCTGCATTCTTACCAGTGACAGAGAATCAATAAAACCCCCTAGACATTTTAACGAACCATTCTCAGGAATTAAAATCCACATCCCACAATAAGTTAGAAAATTTTCACGTATCTAAAATAGATGCATTACTTTTACGAAAACTTTGAAGATGCCTTAACATTTTTATCACTTTGTTTATAACGCATGTGACTGTAGATAACTTCCTTAAACATTTTATAAAGCTTTAAGAAAAATACAAAATTATTTAAATTACATAACATAGCAATGCTACTAAATGTAATGTCCCTTGATATAAGATTTATTAAGTTAAATCCCCTTGCAATATTTTAATTAATGTTGTTTTAATGTTTGTTCGGAACGCATAAAACACACACACACACACACACATTGTATGTTATATATATATATATGCCGGTCTCTCTGGCTGTGGGGTTACAACACTTTCTCTCTGTAATCCCGTTTATCACGCAGTCTCGTAGCGGAGCGAGAGCTGAGGCGGTTCGACCCCCGCTGGTGACTTGCGGGATACTGAGCCGGCCGCTCAGAAAGCAATGGCAAACTACTAAGCGTAATCTTGCCAAGAGATCAACATTCAGCTGAAAGATGCTGGTGTTGACAGCTAAGTCCTGTAAAGGAAACGCTAAAAAACAAAAATATATATATATATTTAATTCGCATATCCTAAACAGGACATCGCTGTCAACAGCAGCACCTTTCAGCTGTTTGTTGATTTCTTGGCAAGATTACGCTCAGTAGTTTGCCATTGCTTTCCGAGCGGCCGGCTCAGTTATCCCGCAAGTCACCAGCGGGGGTCGAACCGCCTCCAGCTCTCGCCCGCTACGAAACTCTGCATGATAAGCGGGATTACGGAGAAAGTATTGTAACCCCTCATATATAAATATTGAACATTGTAAGGTGGACAATATATAATTGTTCAACACTGTAAATTGGTCAATATATAAATTTTTAACACTGTGAGGTGGACAATATATAAATGTTCAACACTGTAAGGTGGACAGTATATAGATGTTCAACACTGTATGGTGGACAATATATAAATGTTCAACACTGTAAGGTGGACAATATATAATTGTTCAACACTGTAAGGTGGACAGTATATAGATGTGCAACACTGTAAATTGGTCAATATATAAATTTTCAACACTGTAAGGTGGACAATATATAAATGTTCAACACTGTATGGTGGATAATATATAAATATTCAACACTGTAAGGTGGACAATATAAACATGTTTAACACTGTAAATTGGACATATATAAATGTTCAACACTGTAAGGTGGACAATATTTAAATGTTTAACACTGTAAGGTGGACAATATGTACATATTCAACACTGTAAATTGGACAATATAGAAATGTTTAACACTAAATTGGACAATTTATACATTTTCAACACTGTAAGGTGGGCAATATCTAAATTTTCAAAACTGTAAGGTCGGCAATATATACATTTAAACAATCATCATCATCATCATCATCATCATCATCATCATCATCATCATCATCAGCATCAGCATCATCACTATCATCATCATCATCATCATCATCATCATCATCATCATCATTATGATGATTATTATGAACTTTTGCAATCAAGCGTCGTGGACAGGAATAATTGACGTTCCAGAGATCAATGGATGGCACTGGATAGTGTAATTTATTGAGATTGTACAATGTATTTGATGTCGTCAATCCATTTTCTTCTCGGGCGTCCTCTTGCTCTCGCATCAGATCTTCTTTGATGTAGTGCCAGTGCTGGTAGTTGATGGTGTTGCATTATAACGCAATGTCGCACTGATCGTCTGCCATTCAACATTTATTGCACAAGATGGTAACTCTTGTATTCACCTGATGAAATCACTTCTTACTCGTTCTCGTATTATCGGCAGCTTTTTACAGTCACTTCATCTTGCAGGTATGTATTTTGCATGTGTGATTTGGGTACTGTCCAAGTTTGACATTAGATGTATACGGTTTGCATGAATAGTATAGTCCAAGTTTGACATTAGATGTATACGGTTTGCATGAATAGTATAGTCCAAGTTTGACATTAGATGTCTAGGGTTTGCATGAATAGTATAGTCCAAGTTTAACATTAGATGTATACGGTTTGCATGAATAGTATCTGTATCTTAGTGGACATATTTGAGTTTCCAGCAGTATCTCCATGGTAACGGTTGTGTTGCTGCTGATGTTGTTGCTGGTGTTGTTGTTAATTAAAGTCAGGTCTTAAAAAGTCGCTTAAAAGTCGACAGGGTCGACTTCATTGCACCGGGTATTATTCCATATGGCTTGGTCTCTTTCCGCAGGGCTTTAGCGACGACCCACAGGAGTCTCCAAAAAATTTCACTCGTTAACCGAAGGACGCGGCCCGGAATCGAACCCACAACCTTCGGAGCCCGAGTCAAACGGCTTGACCACTTCGCCACGTCCCCATCCATCATGTGCCATTCCGATAAGCGTGGGCGGTCATGTTCTGCCATCTCATTCGATCACAAGAGTCGTGGATCAGCTCCGTGTTTCTGTTTCGACCATACCATGCAGGTATTTACTTCTCGGTCTTCCCCTTGGTCTCTTCCCTTCGATCTTGCCAGTTGTCACCACGTTCTCCAATTCATTTCTTCTCATAACATGCCCAAAATAATTTGACTGTCAGCGTCTAATCTCTCATCAGTTTACGATCTTCATTTGTTTCTTGAAGGACTTGTTAATTGGTTTTTCTGTCTGTCCATGATATTCTTTGCATTTTCCTCAGAAACTACATTTCCACAGCCATGAGATGTTTTTCAGCTTGTCTGCTCATTGTCCACGCTTCACATCTATACAAAAGTACAGGTTCTATGTAGCACTTCAACACTCTTTGTCTCGTTTCAATTGATATCTTTTTATTGGTCAGTATGTTTTTCATCTTGCAAATCTACCTTCACAATGGCAATTCTTGTTCTAATTTTATTCAAAGCATCTCCCATCAGATGTTGTGACTATTGCGAGATAATTGTTCCGATTCACTTGTTTAAGAATATGCTTTATTTACTTTTATATTACATTGTGATATTTCCTTTTTCCCAGTGACGACCATAATCCGTGTCTTCTTACAATTCAATTCTAACCCTAATTTTTTACTGTGTGCAACAACCGCATCCACTAAATGTTGCAGGTCCTGTTCATTGTCTGCAATCAAAACTGTATCATCTGCATACCTAATGTTATTAATGTATCGTCCCCCAATGTTGATTCCAGATATGACTGTGCTACCATATAACAGTAGACTTTACTACCTGCTTCTGTTAGCGCCGAACGTTGGGCGGCGCTCACCAAACCCGACACCCCACATTGTGCCAATAGCTTCTGGCTGGGGGAGCACAATTTGGAGGATACAAGCCTTATCTTAGTGCGAGGAAATGCAACTTGGAGACTAAATGTCATGACTGGGCAGACCATGCCCTAAGCCTTGGTCAGCAACTGGTCTAGCATCGAAGTTACGATAGGCGGACAGTTAGAGCATTGCTTTGCCAATCCGGCAGCTTCTGCAGCTTGTCTTGTTCAAGGTGTATTGGTGTTACCGTTCCTATGGAAGGGTATAACTCCATTTTACAAACTATCTGTCAAGACGGCCAGGTTCCAGCCATGTTGCTAATTAAGTAAGGACACATTTACAGACATATCTTACCTGCATGACCTCAATACCGGATAGTTTATTTTCAAGAGCTCTCAGTGATTGGATGGTGTCATTTTGGAACTTCATAATTTGTATGATGAGTTCAGCGAGTTCTGTTTTCGTGTCGACTGCAGAAGTGAAGTCGCGATAAGTCAGATTTGTAGCACAGTTTGACTTTTTCGTAGAAGAAGTAGTAGCGATAAGTCAGAGAGGTAGGAGAGAGTTTTGGTTCCGTCTAGTGTAAGAGAGAAATAGGATAGCTTCGTATTGATGACTGAAGGATAGAAGCACGGAGACGTCAGTTTAGTAGCGTAGCGGTTGACTTGTTCCTCGACTAAAGGAGAGAGGTAGCGGTAGTCTAATTATTAGCAGTGCATATACCTACCTACCTACCTACCTACCTACACATCCACACACCAATCAACATACCTTCCAACCTACCCACCCACCCATCCACCCACCTACCTACCTACCCATCCACCTACCTGCCTGCATACCTACCCTTCCACCAACCTATCTAACCACCCAACTACCTACCCATCCACTTATCTACCTACCTACCTACCCATCCACCAACCTACCTACACACCTACCTACGTCATAACGTCATACATACATACACACACACACACACACACACATACATACATACTTAGGTACGTACGTACGTAGTACGTACAGGCATACACACAAACAATCACACGCACCCACACATACACGCATACATACACGCAGACATACATACAGACAAACTGACATGAATGCACGCATGCATGCACGCAGATATATACGTACGCACACAGACATATACGCACGCATGCACGCATGCATTTACTCACACATGCAGACAAACAGACAGAAAGACATACACTTCTTTGCCCAGCCAGAAATGTCCGGCCGTTGATGTTAAACTGTACTCGGTCGTTTAGTGCGTGATGGTTCAACACTCAGCTCTACTCGGTCGTTTAGTGAGTGATGATTCAACACTCAGCTCTGCTCGGTCATGTAGTGCGTGATGATTCAACACTCAGCTCTACTTGGTCGTTTAGTGCGTGATGATTCAACACTCAGCTCTACTTGGTCGTTTAGTGCGTGATGATTCAACACTCAGCTCTACTTGGTCGTTTAGTGCGTGATGATTCAACACTCAGCTCTACTCGGTCATTTAGTGTGTGATGATTCAACACTCAGCTCTACTCGGTCGTTTAGTGCGTGATAATTCAACACTCAGCTCTGCTCGGTCATTTAGTGCGTGATGGTTCAACACTCAGCTCTACTCGGTCGTTTAGTGCGTGATGATTCAACACTCAGAACTACTCGGTCGTTTTATGCGTGATGGTTCAACACTCAGCTCTACTCAGTCGTTTAGTGTGTGATAAAAATCGAGACAATTTTTAAAAGCAGTGTGCAGACAGAAGAATACATACGTTTCAATTCTTGTTTCTCATCGGAAGTTGAGGAGGATCGTCGGTGCCTTTTAGGCAGTGCAGGTAACCTCCGATAGTCTCGATAAAAGGATCTAGCATCTTGTCTCTCTACCAGATTTCTGTGGTAGTTATACAGAGAGACAATGTTAGTTTCTCCTACACCATCTTTCTGTAGCAGTTATACAGAGAGACAATATTACTTTCTCCTACACCATCTTTCTGTAGCAGTTATACAGAGAGACAATATTACTTTCTCCTACACCATCTTTCTGTAGCAGTTATACAGAGAGACAATATTACTTTCTCCTACACCATCTTTCTGTAGCAGTTATACAGAGAGACAATATTACTTTCTCCTACACCATCTTTCTGTAGCAGTTCTACAGAGAGACAATATTACTTTCTCCTACACCATCTTTCTGTAGCAGTTATACAGAGAGACAATATTACTTTCTCCTACACCATCTTTCTGTAGCAGTTATACAGAGAGACAATATTACTTTCTCCTACACCATCTTTCTGTAGCAGTTTACAGAGAGACAATCTTAGTTTCTCCTACACCATCTTTCTGTAGCAGTTATACAAAGAGACAATCTTAGTTTCTCCTACACCATATTTCTGTATCAGTTATACAGAGAGACAATCTTAGTTTCTCCTACACCATCTTTCTGTAGCAGTTATACAGAGAAACAATGTTAGTTTCTCCTACACCATCTTTCTGTAGCAGTTATACAGAGAGACAATCTTAGTTTCTCCTACACCATCTTTCTGTATCAGTTATACAGAGAGACAATCTTAGTTTCTCCTACACCATCTTTCTGTAGCAGTTATACAGAGAGACAATGTTAGTTTCTCCTACACCATCTTTCTGTAGCAATTATACAGAGAGACAATGTTAGTTTCTCCTACACCATCTTTCTGTAGCAGTTATACAGAGAGACAATGTTAGTTTCTCCTACACCATCTTTCTGTAGCAGTTATACAGAGAGACAATGTTAGTTTCTCCTACACCATCTTTCTGTAGCAGTTATACAGAGAGGTAGTGTTAGTTTCTCCTAAAATATAGTCATGAGAATACAAGTATAAAATACTACCACATGATTGACGAAAACTGGAACAATCACAACTGATGGATGATAGAGCAATCATTACTGATGGATACTAGTACACGCATAAATGATTGATATCAGAACAATCATATCTTATGGTACTAGATCAATTATAACTGTTAGATAATAGCACACACACAACTGTTACTTACTAGAACAGATATAACTGGTAGATAGTAGAAAGACAGAACTGTTAGATAGTAGAAAGACAGAACTGTTAGATAGTAGAAAGACAGAACTGTTAGATAGTAGAAAGACAGAACTGTTAGATAGTAGAAAGACAGAACTGTTAGAAGGTAGACAGACATAACTAGTAGATAGTAGAACAGATATAACTGTTAGATAGTAGAACAGACATAACTGTTAGATAGTAGAACAGACATAACTGTTAGATAGTAGAACACACATAACTATTAGATAGTAGAACAGACATAACTGTTAGATTGTAGAACAGACATAACTGTTAGATAGTAGAACAGACATAACTGTTAGATAGTAGAACAGACATAACTGTTAGATTATAGAACAGACATACCTGTTAGATAGTAGAACAGACATAACTGTTAGATTGTAGAACAGACATAACTGTTAGATTGTAGAACAGACATAACTGTTAGATAGTAGAACAGACATAACTGTTAGATTGTAGAACAGACATAACTGTTAGATAGTAGAACAGACATAACAGTTAGATAGTAGGGCAGACATAACTGTTAGATAGTAGAACAGACATAACTGTTAGATAGTAGAACAGACATAACTGTTAGATAGTAGAACAGACATAACTGTTAGATAGTAGAACAGACATAACTGTTAGATTGTAGAACAGACATAACTGTTAGATAGTAGGCAGACATAACTGATAGATAGTAGAACAGACATAACTGGTAGATAGTAGAACAGACATAACTGTTAGATAGTAGGCAGACATAACTGATAGATAGTAGAACAGACATAACTGTTAGATAGTAGAACAGACATAACTGTTAGATAGTAGGCAGACATAACTGTTAGATATTAGGCAGACATAACTGTTAGATAGTAGGCAGACATAACTGTTAGATAGTAGAACAGACATAACTGTTAGATAGTAGAACAGACATAACTGTTAGATAGTAGGCAGACATAACTGTTAGATAGTAGGCAGACATAACTGTTAGATAGTAGGCAGACATAACTGGTAGATAGTAGAACAGACATAACTGTTAGATAGTAGAACAGACATAACTGTTAGATAGTAGGCAGACATAACTGGTAGATAGTAGAACAGACATAACTGTTAGATAGTAGAACAGACATAACTGTTAGATAGTAGAACAGACATAACTGTTAGATAGTAGACAGGCATAACTGTTAAATAGTAGAACAGACATAACTGATAGATAGTAGGCAGACATAACTGTTAGATAGTAGAACAGACATAAATGTTAGATAGTAGAACAGACATAACTGTTAGATAGTAGAACAGACATAACTGATAGATAGTAGAACAGACATAACTGTTAGATAGTAGAACAGACATAACTGTTAGATAGTAGAACAGACATAACTGATAGATAGTAGGCAGACATAACTGGTAGATAGTAGAACAGACATAACTGTTAGATAGTAGGCAGACATAACTGTTAGATAGTAGGCAGACATAACTGTTAGATAGTCGGCAGACATAACTGTTAGATAGTAGAACAGACATAACTGTTAGATAGTAGGCAGACATAACTGTTAGATAGTAGAACAGACATAAATGTTAGATAGTATAACAGACATAACTGTTAGATAGTAGGCAGACATAACTGTTAGATAGTAGAACAGACATAACTGTTTGATAGTAGGCAGACATAACTGTTAGATAGTAGGCAGACATAACTGTTAGATAGTAGAACAGACCTAACTGTTAGATAGTAGAACAGACATAACTGTTAGATAGTAGAACAGACATAACTGTTAGATATTAGGCAGACATAACTGATAGATAGTAGAACAGACATAACTGTTAGATAGTAGAACATACATAACTGTTAGATAGTAGAACAGACATAACTGTTAGATAGTAGACAGACATAACTGATAGATAGTAGGCAGACATAACTGTTAGATAGTAGAACAGACATAACTGTTAGATAGTAGAACAGACATAACTGTTAGATAGTAGGCAGACATAACTGATAGATAGTAGGCAGACATAACTGTTAGATAGTAGAACAGACATAACTGATAGATAGTAGAACAGACATAACTGATAGATAGTAGGCAGACATAACTGTTAGATAGTAGAACAGACATAAATGTTAGATAGTAGAACAGACATAACTGTTAGATAGTAGGCAGACATAACTGTTAGATAGTAGAACAGACATAACTGTTAGATAGTAGGCAGACATAACTGTTAGATAGTAGGCAGACATAACTGTTAGATAGTAGAACAGACCTAACTGTTAGATAGTAGAACAGACATAACTGTTAGATAGTAGAACAGACATAACTGTTAGATATTAGGCAGACATAACTGATAGATAGTAGAACAGACATAACTGTTAGATAGTAGAACATACATAACTGTTAGATAGTAGAACAGACATAACTGTTAGATAGTAGACAGACATAACTGATAGATAGTAGGCAGACATAACTGTTAGATAGTAGAACAGACATAACTGTTAGATAGTAGAACAGACATAACTGTTAGATAGTAGGCAGACATAACTGATAGATAGTAGGCAGACATAACTGTTAGATAGTAGAACAGACATAACTGATAGATAGTAGAACAGACATAACTGATAGATAGTAGGCAGACATAACTGTTAGATAGTAGAACAGACATAAATGTTAGATAGTAGGCAGACATAACTGTTAGATAGTAGGCAGACATAACTGTTAGATAGTAGGCAGACATAACTGTTAGATAGTAGAACTGACATAACAGGTAGATATTAGAACAGACATAACTGGTAGATATTAGAACTGACATAACTGGTAGATATTAGAACTGGCATAACTGGTAGATATTAGAACTGGCATAACTGGTAGATAGTAGAACTGACATAACTGTTAGATAGTAGGCAGACATAACTGTTAGATAGTAGAACAGACATAACTGTTAGATAGTAGAACTGACATAACTGGTAGATATTAGAACTGGCATAACTGGTAGATAGTAGAACTGACATAACTGTTAGATAGTAGGCAGACATAACTGTTAGATAGTAGAACTGACATAACTGTTAGATAGTAGAACTGACATAACTGGTAGATATTAGAACTGGCATAACTGGTAGATAGTAGAACAGACATAACTGTTAGATAGTAGGCAGACATAACTGTTAGATAGTAGGCAGACATAACTGATAGAAAGTAGAACACACATAACTGTTAGATCAGTGGTTCTCAACCGGTGGGGAATTCCCCCCCCCCCCCCGAGAATTTTAGTGTTTCCAAGGGGTTAGGGGGGTGAGGGGGGAGGAGGTTTAAGATTATTTCAAGATCGCGTTAATACAAGAACCAATTACTTGATATTGTTTTTTCCTTTATACTTTACGGTTCTGTACTTCTCACTCTTCTGAAATTCATTTTATAACGTAAGTAAACCCGCAAATCACATTTTATTTAGACATCTGGACTTGTTTTAGTATGTGCAATTAAATTTAGCCTCCATTATTACGTATACTGTGTAAGGTTGGGGGGGGGGGTGGTGGGATTTTTAGGGAGGAAATACGAAAAGGGGGGGGGGTGACCTTTTGAAAATATGGTGAAAACGGGCCAAAAAAGGTTGAGTTAGATAGTAAAACTGACATAACTGTTAGCTGAACAAAAGACTTATATTCTATTTCTTCTAGTCCACTATTTCTCCCTACAGCCCGGACAGTGTCTTGGTCCTAACATGTCACATCCCCACGCAGTTTTAAGTTACAGGATTTGGTTTGTTTAAAGTGATAACTTACTTCGCTTCTTGCAGAGAGACCCAGTTTGCCACTAGCGAGTACATGGTCACAAATGTGATAAACTTCATGGCTGAAGCCGAGGCCATCTTACGATGAAATTTGTAGATTTTGGGGCTATTGTTTAGAAGACATAAATATATATATATATGAAATATTCATGTAACGACATCACAGTTGCGCTTGATGTCCTCTCCCTGGGAGGATGAGAATATGAGATCAATCATCACGATGTGGCAGGACCTTCACAGAACGGCGCTCTCATCGCGGTGCTTCGAAAGCCTCTCCATCTCTTCCCATATCTCACGCGTCAAGCACCTACATGTTCAGAGTGTCATCCATGTCCTATGTCCACTTTTGCACTACAGATTGGCTTGTGCTGGATTAGCTTTAAGGCCTAGAAATCAAGGAGCTTGTCGTTCGTGAATTGCCAGGCGGCGAGACTGCGTTCTTAGTAGCAAGCCAGGCAACTCAACAATTACGGAAGAACCTGTGTAGAGGCTCGGTTATGTGCACGGCGACTCGTTGATGGACAATAAGGGTGTAGAGCAGAATCATTACATAATGGACATCGTACTGGAGGTTACTGACCACTTACAGATGTGGTGCCACCTCTAACCTATGCTCATGCTCAAACTCTGACGGGAGCCGCGGTGGTCGAGTGGCTAGACGCTCGCCCGTCTGCCCTTGGGCATGGGATCTATCCCCAGAGCGGAAGGCTTTGAATTTTTAAATAGACCTGGACTCACAGATCCATCCAATCTCAAAGAGTGCCAGGAAACGTCTTAGGAAGTAAACACGATCGGCATGACACGGAACACATCAGCCAGCCAGTGCCGAGTGATCTATACAAGGAGCACATCAACCAACCAGTGCCGAGTGATCTATACATGGAGCATATCAACCACACGGTGCCGAGTGATCTATACACGGAGCACATCAACCAACCAGTGCCGAGTGATCTATACAAGGAGCACATCAACCAGCCAGTGCCGAGTGATCTATACAAGGAGCACATCAACCAGCCAGTGCCGAGTGATCTATACATGGAGCACATCAACCAGCCAGTGCCGAGTGATCTATACATGGAGCACATCAACCAGCCAGTGCCGAGTGATCTATACATGGAGCACAGCAACCAGCCAGTGCCGAGTGATCTATGCATGGAGCACATCAACCACCCGGTGCCGAGTGATATATACACGGAGCACATCAACCACCCGGTGCCGAGTAATCTATACACGGAGCACATCAACCACCCGGTGCCGAGTAATCTATACACGGAGCACATCAACCAGCCAGTGCCGAGTGATCTATACATGGAGCACATCAACCAGCCAGTGCCGAGTGATCTATACACGGAGCACATCAACCACCCGGTGCCGAGTGATCTATACACGGAGCACAGCAACCACCCGGTGCTGAGTAATCTATACACGGAGCACATCAGCCAGTTAGTGCCGAGTGATCTATACACGGAGCACATCAGCCAGTCTGCTGAGTGATCTGTACACACCTGGGTCTTGCACCAGATGCCAGGCCGCCTTCAGGGGTGTGGGGAATGACGGCTGTGCTACAATACACGCTGATGTGCTACAATAGACGAGGGTGTGCTACAATACACACTGGTGTGCTACAATACACGGGGGTGTGCTATAATACACGCTGATGTGTTACAATACACCTGGTGTGCTACAATACAGACGGGTGTGCTTCAATACAGGCGGGTGTGCTGCAATACATGCGGGTGTGCTATAATACATGCGGGTGTGCTGAAATACATGCGGGTGTGCTATAATACACGCGGGTGGGCTACAATACATGCGGGTGTGCTACAATACATGCGGGTGTGCTTCAATACAGGCGGGTGTGCTACAATACATGCG
>JACEFZ010012220.1:15000-85000 GCA_014155875.1 Cepaea nemoralis
CCAGTCTCAAGTGCACGGCACTCGTTTGGGGGGATGGCTAGAGTCGACACGAGACAGTACCAGCTCTGGATCTTAGATGAGAGAATGTTCGCTGGCTTCCATGTTAGACGTTGGACATGATATACTGAGACTTGCAGACAGAAACTTCAACCATATTAGTGCAGTGATTGATCCCACTCAACAATCCGATTGTTCTAGAGCCAGCACGAGACCTCTTCGCCTGCCTCGCCCAGTTGTTTTTTTTTTGTACCCGACTACTGGTTTCTCCTGTAATGCCTGACTGCTTAAGAACCTAGTACCCGAATTAAGAGATCGGACCTCTTGAGCCTACCTCTACGGCGAATAGCCTGACGGTATACCCTTCCTGTCTCTTGCTACCATACTTGTACGTGTGAAGCTCCTCCATTCTCGACTCGTATGGGACGGTCAGCTCGATCAGCGTTAATCGCCGCCCCGACGAGGAGTGCAGTACAATGTCAGGCTGCAACTGAAACTGTCGGATCACCGCCGCTAATGACCATGACCTTTCAGGTCAACTGCCAACTGCCAGTCGCCCGGGCCATCGAAGCTGGACGTTAAGTCTGCTGCAGCATTCATTGTCTCCACATTTCTGCCCAGCTCTGACGGTAAGTCTGCAGCACTGCCTTCATTGTCGCCACGTTTCTGCCCAGCTATGACGAAGTAAATCCGCATCAATCGCCAGTGACTCGCATCCTGGCTCCACCATCAATGGCTGCCAACACAGTGAGTACTATATTGTTGCTCCATGCATATCGGCTCTGGCAAAGGGCTACTTTACATGTAGAAAGCACGTGATCCATTGTCTGGTTCTTTCCTTGACAGAGGGGACATGCGGGGTCAGTAGACTGACCCCATTTGACCAGGTTGCAGCTGAAAGCAGGACATCGTAGAGTGATCTGACGACGAAACGTAGGCGCAGCGGTAACATGTAATGCCATGTCAAGGATGTCTGCATTGCCCCTTCCCACGACATCCATTGGATGCCACTGCTGTGCTACTTTCTGAACTCTCATATCCTCCTCTCTTTCTCGGGCCCCTTGAACCACCAGGTCTCTGCGTTCCCTAACCGTCGCCTTTGACCACAACTAGGCTGTGTCAGCTAGCGACGTGTATGGCGCCTGGTTGTTTCCATCACCCACACTATAATAAATAAACCTAGCGACGTGTCTTTCAAATTGGTTGTGTCCCTTGTTCTCTATTAGTTTGAGTGATGTCTGGGAAAATTCGACTGTCGAACTTCCACTTCCATCCTGTTTTGAGCGCGGGTTGTGAGCCGCTGACTGTTTAATCGGAGACTCGCGCAGCATCATCGTCATTCAGGCTTTCCCGATTTTGTACTCCTCCAAGACGGAGTTGACGGGAGGACGAGCTTGCCTTTCTTGCGGTCTTACATAGGCAGAACAAGCGTGCATTCTTAAACTCTAAATAAACATGCTCTTGTGTGTGAGTGTGTGTGTGTGTGTGTGTGTGTGTGTGTGTGTGTGTACATCTCTCTCTCTCTCTCTCTCTCTCTCTCTCTCTCTCTCTCTCTGATGTATGCATATGTCTGTGTGTGCATGCGTTTGCGCGCGCGAACGTGTGTGTGTGTAAAGAATAATTAGGTAGAAGGATTGCTATGTTGTGAGAAAGCAATAGGTGTAGGAGATACATGGTGACTCTAACCAAAACAACAACAAGAACAGCTGTCGTCGGTGTCTTATCTAACAATTTCCTGTGTCGGCAAGTTCTCTGCCGACACACTGCAGTACGTGTTGTCCTAGTTTGTCGACAGTAGACGTACACTAGACACAATCCGAATAACCAATGTCGAGTTTCCAGACAGTAAACATACACTAGACACAATCTGGTTAACGAATGTCAAGATGCCCAAAGAAGAAATCATTATTTTCAATATGGTGTCTTGCGAATAATGTGGCTTGTACTGGAAAATCGTGTGCGAAAATTATCGTAAAGAAACTCGTGCATATATTAAAGATGCAAAAACAATAATATATTTTTTAATGCTGATGGCACACAGTGAAAACATACACATACCTGACAAGGGCCTCAGTCAAGATCTGTCTTCTCTGTTACTTAAGATGCAGCCTTGACGACAAGTTGGACTCATTTTAATAGTTGCTATGCTAGCGTTAATGTAGATATTTGTCGTACATCACAATACACACATCATACACACACACACACACACACACACACACACACACACACACACACACACACACACACAGATACACCCAGACATAACCACAGACCGATTGTGATGGAGATTGTTCTAATGCTACACACACACACACACTCACACACACACACACTCACACACACACTCACACACACACACTCACACACACTCACACACACACACCGATTGTCACCGACATAGTTCTAATGATATAAACACCCACACACATGTGTAATCGGCACAGCCCGAGTGATGCAAACACAGCCACACCTATTGTGATACACATACGGTTCAGACGACGCGATCACCATCTAACACGTCTAATATAGACAGACAAGTGCGGTGTGTGTCGCTACTATGCGGCTCTACATTGTGATGTGTCCAAGAAATCAGATTATGGAATCACTACTTGGAAGTGATGCGACAAAGTGGATTCTGTTGCCTGTTGGAATCATATCTTCACATGAGCGACAAACTGATAGCATTGGAATCGCTTCATACTGGCGTTCTGTGTGTGAGCATGTCAGCATGGACGTTCGTTTGAATACGAGTTATTTGTGGCGGCATTTCTGACCGGGCAATGATCTCGCTGGGGTTAGATGTGGTTTTAAAACTTGTGCATTCAGTAAAAGTAAACAGAGCTGGATTGTGTCTGTTATCTAAAATGTTTTTTTTGGGAGGGGGTGGGGGTGTGGGGGTGGGGTGGGGTGGTGGGGTGGTGGGGTGGGGATTTCCTTGAGGATGCGATGTGGTTCTCTTTGCCTTCATAAAGAAGGCATTGAGAACCAGAACGGTCTCCGTGAGGTCAATGTGACAGAGAAAAGAAAGATAGTCTTGGTAATGGATAAAGAGGCCAACATAACAGCCTGGCAAATGGCAAGACCTGCCCGTCAGTTGGCACAAGACACCGCTGATGTACTATAAATACAGTTTGACTGTCTCTCTGGCCACGGAGGCAGGGGTATTTTCTACACGTTATTAGATTCACTGGTGTTATTGTGGGTGATGGGAACAACCAGGCGCTCTACCGTCGCTAGGTTTATTTGTTATAGGCGCTCTCCATCCGCTGGTTGGAGAATACGATACACACACACACATCGTGATTGTAACTGACTCAGAAAGCATGCTGAGTAGGGTGAGGACAGGCAAGCTTCGTGCAGAGTGGCTTGCTTCGCGTCGGAAGTCACGGGTGACTGTGACAAGCATCGTCTGGATCTGGTGTGCAGGGGAATGAACAGGTGGACAGATTGGCTGGCTCTGCAAAACTTGGTGGAGTATTGATGCGTGATAAACCAGATATGGTTGCGGCCTTGTGGGAGCACGTGTACACCTCGGAGGAGCAAATGAATCACCTTGGTCTGGCAAAAATGCGACAGCGAGGGGTAACGAGGGGATCTGGCCGACGCTCGACGCTCAGAGGAAAGGCGAGACGGACATATAATCAGATTCCTTCTGGAACTATTAGTGTTGGAACTCTTCGCTGGCTGCTGAGGATGGGGACGGAGCGCTTATGGGAATGTCCCGAATGCTGTGATGTCGGTTCCTAAATCAATCAATCAATCAATCTGGCAACTTACTTCCAGTATCCATTGGGTTAATGTAGGAATTCCAACACCTCTGCACAAGATTATAGAAAAGTGTGAAGGTATTTTTCTTCTTATCGTCCTGTAACAGAGCATCGTCTCTGTTATTAGTTTAGGAACCCAACCGTTACGTTATGTGACGAGTGTCTGTGTACACTTTGAACTCAACCGTTATGTTATGTGACGAGTGTCTGTGTCCACTTTGAACCCAACCGTTATTTTATGTGACAATGTCTGTGTTCACTCTGAACCAAACCATTGTGTTATGAAAGTTAGCTGCAAGTCCTTTACAGAACGTCACAATCAATCCTTGCATTTGTGTTGTATGTAATTTACAAGGCAATGTTTACTTTCAGTAGAATGCCTTTGCTTTATGAACGACCGACACCTTATATCTCGAAATCAACGCAAAGCGGTCTGCTTCAAAATCTCCCGCCATCCATCCATCATGTGCCATGCCGGTAAGCGTGGGCGGTCATGTTTTGCTATCTCACTCGATCACCAGAGTCGTGGATCAGCTCCGTGTTCCTGTCTCGACCATGCCATGTGGCCAAGCCATCCAGGTATTTGCTTATAGGTCTTCCTCTTGGTCTGTTCCCTTCGATCTTGCCAGTTGTCACCAAGTTCTCCAATCCATTTCTTCTCATAACATGCCCACAAATTTGACTGTCTGCGTCTAATGTCTCTAATCAGTTTACGATCTTCGTTTGTTTCTTGAAGGACCTGTTCATTGGTCTTTCTGGCTGTCCATGGTATTCTTTGCATTTTCCTCAGAAACCACATTTCTACAGCCATCAGATGTTTTTCAACTTGACTGCTCATTGTCCAAGCTTCACATCCATATAAAAGTACAGGTTCTATGTAGCACCTCAACACTCTTTTTCTCGTTTCAATTGACATCTTTTTATTGGTCAGTATGTTGTTCATCTTGCTAAAGGCTACCTTAGACATGGCGATTCTTGTTCTAATCTCTTCAAGGCATCTCCCATCAGATGTTATTACTGTTCCGAGATAATTGTACCTATTCACTTGTTGAAGAATATTCCCATTTACTTGTATATTACATTGTGGTATTTCGTTCTTCCTAGTGACGACCATAACCTGTGTCGTTTTACAATTTAATTCTAACCCTCGTTGTTCACTGTGTGTAACAACTGCATCTACTAAATGTTGCAGGTCCTGTTCATTGTCTGCAATCAAGACTGTATCGTCTGCATATCTAATGTTGTTGTTTGTCCATCAAGAATGATGATGACCATTCATTTCATCCAGTGGGGTTGAAGGTGTGGAGCCGTGGGTTCTAAGATGGCTGATAAGGCCTATTTTGGCTCGAAATGTTCTTTGACAATGTGGGCAAAGAATGCTTGACGTCTCTGGAGGAGGATTTCCTGCAGTTTTTTTTCTGTCCTGCCTTTTCTTCACAGCTCTTGCAGTCCTGGTTGCCTCACATATGACTGCACCTTTGTGCAATGATGCACGCCACGAATTTCGGTCTCTGGCTGCAGCCTCCCAGGTGTCATGATGAATTCCAAAAGCATTCAGTGAAATTTTCAGAGTGTCTTTAAAACGTTTCCTCTGGCCACCTTGGGAGCGTTTACCACAACGCAGTTCGCTGTAGAAAATTCGTTTAGGGAGCCTGTGATCTGGCATGCGAGTCAAGTGACCAGCCCAGCGAATCTGATTCTTCATCAGTAGAGTGTGGATACTGGGCATGGATGCTCTTTCTAGGACTTCAGTGTCTGGAATCTTGTCTTGCCATTTAATCTTCAGGAGCTTCCTTAGGCAGACTGTGTGGAAGTGGTTTAATTTCCTAGCGTGTCGCTGATAAACAGTCCAGGTTTCACAAGCATATAGCAGTGTGGATAATACAACTGCTTTGTAGACTTTTAGCTTTGTTTGCAGGCTTATTCCAGTTCTGTCCCATACATTCTTGTACAGTCTGCCAAAGGCTGCACTGGCCTTGGAGATTCTTGCATTCACTTCGTCATCGATTGTGGCAGCTTGTGACACGGTGCTGCCAAGATAGGTGAATTTGTCCACAACACTTAGTCTATGATCATTCACTTTGATATTCGGCACAGTGTGATTATTCCCTGGAGCTGGCTGGTACATAACTACAGTCTTCTCCAAGTTGATATTGAGCCCAAAGTTGGCACAGGCATGTGAGAAAGCTGAAACATTATGTTGCATGTCCGCCTCTGAGTTGGCGTATAGAGCGCAATCATCAGCAAACAGGAGCTCTCTGACGGTGCCGCTGTCAATTTTGGTTTTAGCTTTCAGCCTTTTGAGATTGAATAACTTTCCATCCATACGGTAGTTGATGTCTATTCCAATGTCGTCGTTCTCGAAGGCATTCATCAACATGGCTGAAAACATGAGGCTGAACAGTGTTGGTGCCAGGACACATCCTTGCTTCACTCCATTGGTGACAGGAAAGGGTTCAGACAGTTCACCATTTTCCTGTACTCTTGCCTGCATGCCGTCATGAAATAGCCGCACTATTTGGACAAACTTTCGTGGACAGCCATATTTTGCCATAATCTTCCACAGTCCTTCTCTGCTGACTGTATCAAAAGCCTTGGTAAGGTCAATGAAAGTGGAGAACATTTCGCAGTTCTGTTCCTGACATTTCTCTTGCAGCTGCCTTGCAGCGAAAATCATGTCAACAGTTCCACGTTCTTTTCTGAAGCCACATTGACTCTCAGGAAGAAGACCTTGATCGAGATGGGCTGTGAGGCGATTGAGAAGAATTCTGGCGAGTATCTTCCCTGCAATTGAAAGCAAGGAGATGCCTCGGTGGTTGTCACAGGATTGGCGGTTTCCTTTACGTTTGTAAAGGTGGACTATTGACGCGTCCTTAAAATCTTGTGGCATGATCTCGTTCATCCATATGTTTATGAAGACTTCGTGAAGCTGCTCTGTTAGGACCGGCCCACCTGCCTTGTATATCTCTGCTGGGATGGAGTCAGGACCAGGTGCCTTGCCGCTGGAGAGTTGCTGGATGGCTTTGTTTATTTCCACTATGGTTGGCAGGTCATCAAGTGTCTCATTGGTGGGAACTTGAGGAAGGCAGTTGATGGTTTCATCATCGAAGAAGGAAGTTGCGTTTAAGATTTTGCTGAAATGCTCTGCCCAGCGTTGGAGGATTTCTTTCTTATCGGTGAACAATGTTCCCCCGTCTGCACTGAGGAGGGGAACTATGCCTGGTGATGAAGGACCATAGACCGCTTTCAGTGAGTCGTAGAAGTTTTTCATATCATGTCTGTCAGCAAAGCCCTGAATTTCATCAGCTTTGCTGCTCAGCCAGGAGTCCCGCATGTGCCGAAGTTTCTGCTGCACTACTCTCTGAATGTTCTTGAAAGCATCTTTTTTTGATGTTGACTTTGGGTCATTCAAATGTGCCTTGAGGAGAAGATGTTTCTCGGCCAGCAATTGGTTGATGTCTTCGGAATTTTCATCAAACCAGTCTTTATGCTTTCGGGGGGCTGGCCCCAGGATTTCCATAGCAGTATTGTAAATGGTGTCCTTTAGGGCTCTCCATTCTGTTTCTGTATCCTGTTTAGCTTCAGCATTGGGCTTGAGGCGGTCTTCCAGCATATTTTCAAATGACTGCTGCATTTTCTTGCTGTTTAGGCGGGTGACATTTAGCTTTGTTTGCATTTTCGCCCCTTGAGGACGCCGTGGTGGCCTGATGTGGATGTTCATTTTCGAGACAATGAGACGATGGTCTGTCCAACATTCGGCACCACACATGGATTTTGTCACTCGAACGTCTTGTCTGTCACTCCTCCTGACGATGACATAGTCAATGAGGTGCCAGTGTTTCGAGCGAGGGATGCATCCACGATGTCCTATTTCTCATGGGGAGACGGAAATTGTGTTCGTAATCAGGAGATCATGTTCGGCACATGTCTGAAGGAGGCGGAGTCCATTTCTGTTACAATTTCCGACTCCATGCTTTCCAATAATGCCACTTCCAAGAGGTGGTGTCCGTGCCTACTCTGGCATTGAAATCCCCAAGGAGTATAAGTTTGTCTCCTTTGGGAACAGATGTTAATACATTGTGCAGGTCCTCATAGAACTTGTTCTTGACATCATCTTCGTTGGTCATAGTTGGTGCGTAGACACTCACAATGGTTGCGTGCTTCTTTCCATTCAGCAGAGGCAACTTCATGGTCATGAGCCTGTCGTTTATAGCCTTTGGAAATCCAGCTAATTTGCCGACCAGGGCTGACTTAATGGCAAATCCCACACCGGATTGGCGTCTTTCCTCGCTTTTCCTTCCACTCCAGAAAAATGTGTAGCCGGCACCAATTTCACAGATTTGGCCTTCTTCTGCAAGTCGTGTCTCGCTCAAGGCTGCAATGTCGATGTTGTACCTGCCCAGCTCTCTCCCAATCAGTGCTGTTCGTCTCTCTGGACCCGACGCGCCGTCTCTGTCAAGTAGGGTGCGTACATTCCAAGTTCCAATTGTTAAGAGAATATGGTTTACTCTTTTAGCTTTGCTTGTTTTATCTTTCTTTGTATGTCGACCGCAGATAGGGTACCCACCAACCGCGGCTAGCTGGTTAGGTAGTGATGAAGCAGACAATGTTTAGGGCACCTTTTCTAGCCCCTTCCTCATGCTATGGAGGTGAGCAGTGTGTTCCTATAGAGGGCTGCTCAGTCGCTCAGGGGGCTGCCGAATCCCACTGCTGCTCCGGTCAGTAGAAGACGACCATATGGCCTGAGCCGCCTGTGTGCAGGTCTGCGACTACGGCTGCCAGCGTACCCACGCCTGCCGCTTTGCCGCTCGCCCATCGCCACAGGGCTTGAAGGTGATAAGTGACGTTGGATGAAGAATGACTTGCGCGATGACTTGGATTAAAGTGAGGAAGAGTTGCGCAATTCGTCGACCTCACTCTCTCGCCTGAGTCCATCTGAGTCCAGTGACAAGACAAGTCGAGACGATTGGAGACGAATACAGGTACAGTGGATGACCAGGGCGCTCTACGTGCCTTGCCGTGCTCATTACGTTCCACAACGCTTTGCAGGTAAACGCCGTCTTGCCCGTTGAATCAGGAATGATTTCTTCCGCGCAGTCTGCCGAATCCTGTCTTCACATGCTGGGTAGGCATACCCTAGTTTACCTCTTGGTTTGACACCAAATCGGATACCTATATCTAATGTTATTGATGCATCGTCCCCCCAATGTTGATTCCTTCCATATCTTCAATATTTCTGAAAATACTTTCACTGTACAGGAAAAACAGATCTGGAGACATTACACATTCCTGTCTCACACCTCTCTTAATAGGCTGATATTGGCCTACTTCATTATCAACTCTTATGCAGCTTGTTGTTTCCAATATATTTGTTTTTTACAAGTCTAAGGTCTTTTCCATCAATTTGTAGATCTTCAAGCATCCTTATCATGTTGACATGTCTCCCTTTATCGAAAGCCTTTGTGTAGTCAATAAAGCAAAGATATAGATCTTTGTTTACTTCTATAGAACGTTCAATTACCTGTTCTCAGTAAATACACAGCATTTACTGTACCCTTTCCTTCTACAAACCCACATTGTTCTTCTCCTATTTCAGGTTGTGTTTTCCTCCTAATTCTTTGCATGATAATTCTTAGCAAAATCTTCGTGATGTGACTCATTATACTAATTGTTCGATGTTGATCACATTCCAAGGCTCCTGATTTCTTTGGGATTGCAATAAATACAGAATTACATAATTCATGAGGTATATTTCCAGTATCATATATTGTATTAAGCAGACTGGTAACTTTATCTATTCCATATTCTTCTAAAGCATTAATCATTTCTGTTGTGACGCTGTCTGAACCAGGGGTCTTGCCAGATTTCATATGCGTTAAATCTCCCGCAGCTGATTTCTGTCCCTGGACTCGGTGTGACCATGACCTGTGAAACTGATTCTCTGCCCCTAAGACACAGTTTGCTGTGAAAACACACATACATTCTATCCACGATATAATCTATTATTATATACTATTATTATATTCTAGTATATGTTATTTTAAGGTATTATATTCTAGTATTATATTATTATATATTCTAGTATTATATCCCAGTATTATATTCTAGTATTATATTATATTGAAAGGGAAGAATTAACAGAAGAAAGTAACTTAGAAGGTCCACCTATTCTAAAAGAAGAAGTCGCTGACGCTATGAAATATATGAAGAAAGGAAAAACAGCTGGACCAGATGAAATCACAATAGAAGAATTAGAAGTATTGGGAGAATTTGGAGTAGATATATTAACCAAAATGTTAAATGATATTTACAGTAGTGGATATTTACCCAGTGATATGCTGAAATCTGTATTTATAGCTATACCACAAAAAAAAAAAAAAAAACCAGGACCAATTGAATGTGAAGACTTTCGTACAATTAACCTCATAAACCATGTCACTAAGCTTCTACTCAGAATCATAATGAGAAGAACCAGAAAGGAAATAAAAATGGAAAATAGTGAAGAACAATATGGATTTGGGGAGGGAAAGGGCACAAACAATGCAATATATACATTAGGAACACTAATAGAAAGGTCAATAGAGAAACAGAAAGTCATATATTTGTGCTTCATAGATTATACTAAGTCATTTGATAAAGTAAAATATGATGAGCTGATTAAAATGTTGGAAGATATCAACATTGATGGGAAAGATTTAAGAATAATAAAGAATATTTACTGGAACCAAGTAGCAGCAATTAAAATTGGAAATAAAGAGGGTAGTTACGAACACATAAAGCTAGGAATACGACAGGGATGTGTCTTGTCATCAGATCTTTTCTCCCTATATAGCGAAGTAATAATGAGAGAGATCAAAGAGATGCCAGGAATACTAGTTGGAGGTTATAATATAAATAATATACGCTATGCAGATGATACAGTATTGGTGGCAGATAAATCAACAGACCTACAACAATTGTTGGATACTGTAGTAACAGAGAGTGCAAGGAAAAGACTCTCCTTGAATATCAAGAAAACAGTAACAATGGTGATATCAAAGAAAATGGTGACACCAAAATGTGACATAGAAATAGAAGGAAAAACTCTTAACCAAGTGGATAATTTTAGATACCTAGGGACATTTATAACATCAGATGGAAGATGTACAACAGAGATTTCGAGCAGAATAGGGCAGACAAAGGCCGCATTTCAGAAAATGAAGAGTATCTTGAGCAATAGGTCACTATCACTGAGTATAAGAAAGAGAGTGCTGAAATGCTATGTAGAACCAGTTTTGCTGTATGGCAGTGAATCTTGGAATGTAAATGAACAAATTAAGAAGAAATTAGAAGCAACAGAGATGTGGTTCCTGAGACGAATGTTGAGAATTCCTTGGACTGCCAGAGTAACTAACGACGACTATCTAAAACAGGCTAATGAAACTAGAACATTATATACAACAATAAGAAAGAGACAAACAACATTCTTTGATCATGTAATGAGAAGAGAGGCATTGGAGAACATCGTGACAACTGGAAAGATCGAGGGGAAGAGAGGCAGAGGCAGACCAAGAAAAATGATGCTGGATGGATTGAGACGGTGGCACGGAGGAATATCAGCAGCAGAGTTGATCCAGAAAACCAAAGACCGATCTCTGTGGAGAGCCATGAACCGCTGGCAGGGCACTTGATGATGATGATTATATTCCAGTATTATATTATATTATTATATTCCAGTATTATATTATAGTATTATATTACAGTATTATATTCCAGTATTATATTCTAATATTACAAGGGGCTTCTCATAAGTCTTTAGCCTGACCATGAAGGAGTAGGCGGAGAAAATTGAAATATGGCACAGTGCTTATTCCTTCTCAGAGTAGCCACCATCTGAATTTATGCATTTCTGCCATCTCTGCGTGACCTTGAAAAGACCTTCAGAATAAAACAACCTATTTTTCGAACTAAACCAGTTATCATAAGTCAGTATGACATCTTCGTCACTGTCAAGACGATTTCCTTTCAGCTGTTTTTTACAATTTCGTGAATCCAAGTCTCATCTACCGTCCCCATGGTCTTTTACATGTTTTCCGTCCGCCACATGTTGAGCAACTGGCCACAGCAATCATCCCGTGTTTGTTTCTGTTCACATGTCAGCAGGCGCGGGGCACACACTTTTCTCATGTTCAGTCTGTTGTGTAAAATTCTAAAAACTGTACTCTTACTCAGTTTTGCTGAACCCGAAATCGCTGCAATTGTCATGTTCCTATCCTGGTCTGTGATTTTCTTCACTTTTGCAGCATTTACATCATTGCACTCTGAGGACGGTCGACCTAGTCTTGGCACATCTGCAACTTGGGAACATGGTTTCTTTATTTTAGCCCAGGCTTTGTGCTATGGAGAGGCAATAACTCCATCCCTGGTCTTAACTGGTCTCGGAATCAAAGCGAGAGGCAACTGTTACGGGTTTTAAGTCCTTGTCAGTTCACGTAGACATGGGGCGCCACGCGTTGCCTCTGACGGTGGGAGACACCTACAGGTGTCACTGATCAGCTACCGCCCGACTCAAGCTGGGCAGCCCCCGGCCAATTGGGTGCTGATCCGCCACAGTCTGCCTGCTTCAATGGGTGTTTGGGGCTAGGACAAAATCTGAATCGCAGGCTGTAAAACCAATTCACCAGGCACTAATAAAAAGAATAATAGAAACCTCAAACTACGGCTTGCAACCTGGAACGTGAGAACCATGTGTCCAGGATTTTCCACTGAATTGACAAATATTGACGATGTGAGAAAAACGGCTGTGATTGATGCTGAATTCAATCGTCTTAACATTGATATTGCTGGCCTGCAGGAGACTCGCCTCGCTGAGGAAGGGTCACTCAGGGAAAACAATTACACCTTTTCTTGGAAGGGAAGAGGGCAGGCAGAAAAAAGGCAACATGGTGTGGGCTTTGCAGTGAAGAATTCGCTACTGGGAATGATTGATATCCCAGCTGGAGGTAATGAAAGATTATTATCACTGCGCTTGACAACCTCTTGTGGATTTGCCACCTTTCTCACTGCATATGCACCGACACTCACTTCCTCTGATGATGTGAAGGATACGTTCTATGAGCAGCTAGACTCTGTGATCATGGCAGTTCCAAAATCCGACTACATTTATATGCTCGGTGATTTCAATGCTCGTGTGGGCAAGGACTCGAGTTCATGGCCTGTGTCCCTTGGAAAATATACAACATCGGTCGCATGAATGATAATGGGCAAAGACTGCTGGAGCATTGCATTAGAAATGACCTATGTATTACAAACTCCTTTTTTAAAACAAAAGAGCTGCATAAGGTCACATGGAAACATCCAAGATCCGGCCATTGGCATCAGCTGGACTTCATTATCACACGGAGACAACATCTGAACCTTACATCATTAACTCGAAGTTACCACAGTGCTGATTGTGATACAGATCATTCTTTGGTTGTTGCAATGGTTAGACTGAGACCAAAGAGAATCTACACAGCTAAACACAAGTCTAGCCCCAGGATTAATATTGTTAACACTCACGATCCTGGAAAGTGCTTTGAATTTCAACAGCAACTTGAAGACGCTTTCAATGATATATCAGAAAATTGTATAGTAAATGATAAATGGAGTAAACTTAAGGAAACTATTTATAAAACAGCGGTAGGGGTTTACGGCACTGTGGATCATAAGAGGCAGGACTGGTCTGCGGCAAACAGCCAGATACTGCAGCCCTTGATTGATAAAAAGAAGATAGCTCTCTTAAGAAGCAAGGAAAGACCAACGCGTAACACTCTGAGTGAGCTGAAGCAAGCGAGGAAGGATGTACAAAAGACTGCCAGGCAGTGTGCGAATGACTGTTGGATCAAGTTATGTGAGTCCATTCAAATCACAAGTGATAAGGGAAATATCAGAAGCATGTATGAAGGGATAAAGAATGCCTGTGGTCCAATGATCAAAAGAAGTGCACCGCTGAAAACCTTGACTGGAGAAATCATCACTGATAAGAAACAGCAGATGGATAGATGGGTCGAGCACTATTTAGAGCTTTACTCAAGTGAGACCAAGCTAGCGGATGATGCCCTAAACGCCAGAGGCCCTGCCAACTCTTGTCCACCTGGACACACTTCCCACTATAACAGAAGTTAAGTGTGCTATAAATGAGCTTGCATCTGGCAAGGCTCCAGGTAAGGATGGGATTCCAATAGAGGTGATCAGGAGTGGGCAAGACACACTCGCTGTACAGATCTACCAGCTAATAGAGCTATGCTGGCCAGAAGGACAAGTCCCACAGGATTTCAAAGATTCAAACATCATAACGCTGTACAAGAACAAGGACGATCGGAGCGACTGTAACAACTATAGGGGTATCTCACTTCTGTGTATTGTTGGGAAAGTATTTGCCAGAATTGTCCTGCACAGACTTCAAGTATATGGGAGATCAAGTCTACCCCGAATCACAGTGCGGCTTGCGTCAGAAGCGGTCTACCATTGATATGATATTCTCATTGCGACAGATGCAAGAAAATGCTGGGAACAAAATCAGCCACTGTTTATTGCCTTCATCGACCTCACAAAGGCATTCGATTTGGTCAGTTGTGAGGGTCTGTTCAAGGCACTAAAGAAGATTGGCTGCCCACCAACTCTTCTGTCCATTGTGGAATCGTACTACACAGGCATGAAGGGTATAATCAAGTTTGATGGTGCAATAAACAAAACAAGATTAGCTTTAACGTGACACTGCCCAGTAACGTGTCGTTAGAAATATACCCCCAAAATAATGCAGGACATTTCTTTGTCAAGTTGCCGCAAACTACTGAGCTAACCTCCCAGTACGAAGTCGGTTTGTTCGATATTAATTTTAAAAACACCTATTTTAACATGGTGAAGGACGAGATGTGGTTAAAGTACACTCCACCTCCAGACCTAGACGACCCACTGATGAAGATTACGCTGACGCCTGGTCTGTACAAATCACCAGAAAAATCGCTGAATTGAATAGAATGCTTATCGAGGCTGAGAGGTTTATCAATGACCCGCAATGGCTGCGTACCGACGAGGCCTTGCAAGAACATAACCGAATGATTTTCTCTGATAACGATATCTCAAATGAGGATGGTTTCCAACTATACGAGCAGGGACCGGAAGTTATACTTAGTGACAAGTTGGCAGAAATTTTAAAATTTCCCTTGACACATGTCACCGAGACTGAACCCAGTCTGTCCGGTGTGGGTGAAGTAGATTTAGACTAGGGCACGAAAAAGTCTTCGTCTATTCCGACATTGTCACCTCGCGGGTGGTCGGGGATGTGATGGTACCATTACCGTGGACTCTACCTGTTTTAGACAGATCCACCACCTGGGTAGTTAAGATTACGACAAACCGCATTATGTACCCCTCTTTGACACGATCGGACTTCTTATAACCGATGAGCAGGGGAAACCTATCCCATTCACAGGAGGAACTTCTGTAGTGACTTTACATTTTCGAACAATCAAACGGTTTGATATGGGCTAGCCATGGTTAGACACGTCCCAATCCAACGCAACCCCAAACTGTACGATGAATATTTCTGCAATCAAGCCGGAAGCGGTCTCCCTGTTGTATGCGTTGTCGAAGTCAGCGAGGTCTTGGTATTGATAGTTTCTTTAGTAGTTTAGGTCGCACAATTCTTCCTTGGTTGAAGAATGGTGGTAAAGCCGTATTAAGAGAAGGACTGGGGACGGTTTGCAGGTGGCTCAAGATGAACTAGCCGGTAGGAATGTCGGTGAGTCCTACAAAGAACACAACAGAGACGCCGGTCAACGGTTACTCCAAGGCGCTGCTCAACACAACAACCAATCGGGTAGCGGCGTTAGGAAACGAAAACGAGCCGCCCCGCCAGGTCAACCCAGTAAAAGAATAAAACCAGAATCCAGAAAGCGATCGACGTATAAGAAACATCAACACCTGCCGGTACATTCGGTTATGTTATCATAATAGTGTTGATTCATCCAAAGTCGTGCGAGTGTCTACATTCTGGTCTGGATCTGTTTAGCGTACCTCCCATCCAGACGGCCGTGAAAGATGGACAGCTTATGGAGATTCACCAGTTGGCCACGTTAGCCTATGGATCACCCATCTAGTTCTTCATCTCTGATGTCGGAGAAGATAACATAGATTTATTTAATGCATTTCTCCACACGAGAGCCAACGTTACACTACCCAACGGCGACGACCTACCAGCCACATCCGAAATCGGTCCTATAAATTATTATTTGCATATTTTGATTTTTTTTTTTCTCAAGTAGACGTGTCCCTGAACGACACTCTTATTTCACCGAGTGAAAATTCGTATCCGTACTGGGCCTACCCGGAAGCTCTTCTGAATTATGGCGAAGAGGCAGAAAAGAGTCACTTGACATCAGCTCTATACTATCAAGATACTCCTGTTTGTATGGCAGATACGAAGGTTGATACCAATAAGGTCTATCGAAAAAAGATATTTAGCCAGCTATAGTGTGGAGCTGGATATGATAGGACGCCAACATTGTGGCATTTTCAATCAGGACAGGTACATGTTGAATGGCGTCAATATCAAAATCAAACTAACTCCATCAAAATCCGTCTTTAATTTGATTGCCGCGGATGTAAACGTTGGGTACAAAAGTATCATTACTTACGCCACTCTCTTGGTGAGGAAAGCTAAGATAAATCCAGCTATTTCTATGGCTCATGAAAAGGCTTTACTGAAATCCAATGCCAGGTATCCTTTTAAAAGAGTCGTGGTAAAAATCTTTTCTATCCCGAAAGGTATATTTTCCCCCACACAAGATAAACTCTTCCTCAGCCAGACGCTGACCTGGGTGGTGATCGGTTTAGTGAGCGCTTCCTGTTTCAAAGGCGAGCTAAATACTAACCCGTTCATATTCCGTCATTACGAATTAAACTATTTGAGTTTAATGTTAGATGGTCGCAATGTAACAGGCAAACCCTTAATCATGAATTGTACAACGAGTCAGTATGCGCTAGCTTTCCATGGTACCAATTTGGCCCTCGGTAAGGATGTCGGGAATTGTATCGATTTTGAAAGTTGTAGTAAAGGGTACACACTCTACGCATTTGATCTGACTCCGAGCATATTAGACGAGGAGCAGTTTGAATTGGCGAAATCTGGCCCACTGTCACTAGAACTTAAGTTTGCCGTTATAACGGATGCACCTCTACAAGTAATTGTATACGCGAAATTCGACTCGGTCCTAGAAGTTTCCAAGACGAGACAAGTGCTAACAGATTACGTCGCATAATGGATACCTAACAACTAAGACAATAACTCATGTGTGACCTGTATTTTCGACGCCTTCCGCTAGTCAATGTATGCGCTAGGGACCGCTTATACACAGTTGTCACATCATATACTACACACACATAGATCTCACATGATATATTACACACACAGTTGTCACATGATGTATTACACATACAGTTGTCACGTGATATATTACACACACGATCACAATCGTTTGGGGTTCAAGAATAAAGATTATTCAAACAGTCCATGGTTGTTGATACGGTAACAAGCCGTTGTGGACATGGTAATGTCTGTACGTGCTTGTGGGCGGAGCTACTAGATGGCGTGGTCAAGTGGTGGGGAAGCTGAAACACAGACAGAGAGCCAATCAAATGTGAGCATTGTGTGACAATGATTTACAATTGTACATGCACAGCGCCACAGAGACAAGCCAGAGTTACAGAAGCTAGAGTCACAGAAGCCAAAGTCACAGAGACAAGAGTAAAAGAGACAAGAGAATAGAAGCCAGAGAAAAAGAAGCCACAGTTAAAGAAGCCAGAGTCACAGAAGCCAGAGTCACAGAGACAAGAGACATAGAAACCAGAATCATAGAGACAAGATATACACAGACAAGAGACATAGAAACCAGAGTCATAGAGACAAGAGATACACAGACAAGAGACAGAAATTAGAGTCACAGAGACAAGAGATATACAGACAAGAGACAGAAATTAGAGTCACAGAGACAAGAGATATACAGACAAGAGTCATAGAAGCCAGAGTCATAGAGACAAGAGATACACAGACAAGAGACATAGAAGCCAGAGTCATAGAGACAAGAGATACACAGACAAGAGACATAGAAGCCAGAGTCATAGAGACAAGAGATACACAGACAAGAGACGTAGAAACCAGAGTCATAGAGACAAGAGATACACAGACAAGAGACGTAGAAACCAGAGTCATAGAGACAAGATATACACAGACAAGAGACATAGAAACCAGAATCATAGAGACAAGAGATACACAGACAAGAGACATAGAAACCAGAGTCACAGAGACAAGAGATACACAGACAAGAGACATATAAGCCAGAGTCATAGAGACAAGAGATACACAGACAAGAGACGTAGAAACCAGAGTCATAGAGACAAGAGATACACAGACAAGAGACGTAGAAACCAGAGTCATAGAGACAAGAGATACACAGACAAGAGACGTAGAAACCAGAGTCATAGAGACAAGATATACACAGACAAGAGACATAGAAACCAGAATCATAGAGACAAGAGATACACAGACAAGAGACATAGAAGCCAGAGTCATAGAGACAAGAGATACACAGACAAGAGACGTAGAAACCAGAGTCATAGAGACAAGAGATACACAGACAAGAGACGTAGAAACCAGAGTCATAGAGACAAGATATACACAGACAAGAGACATAGAAACCAGAATCATAGAGACAAGAGATACACAGACAAGAGACATAGAAACCAGAGTCACAGAGACAAGAGATACACAGACAAGAGACATATAAGCCAGAGTCATAGAGGTGAAAGTTACAGAAGCCAGAGTCACAGAAGCGGAGAGTCATAGAAGCCAGAGGTACAGAGACCAAGTGAGAAGGGACACTTGCATGCCAGATGCAGGTGTGACGATGCATGACAAAACTGAAACATGGATTATAAAGACTCGTCTAGACTGTCTCTGTTCTAGAAACAGTTGCCTGGTCATTAATTGTCTCGGACAGAGAGAGTTATTGTAATACATGACACATAGTTGTGTAATATAACAACTTACTGAGCTGGATACATTTGAAGTAATAACTGACACATAGTTGTGTAATATAACAACTTACTGAGCTGGATACATTTGAAGTAATAACTGACACATAGTTGTGTAATATAACAACTTACTGAGCTGGATACATTTAAAGTAATAACTGACACATAGTTGTGTAATATAACAACTTACTAAGCTAGATGTGTGAAAAAATTATAGAATATAGTGACCAGCAGAATATTGTGCTTGTAGATCAGGAAAAGGATTTCGATAGAGTAGACAGATACAAATTATGGACCATCCTTGAAGACAATGGGATACAGGGGCAACTGCTAGAAAACCTCATAGCCATGTATCACTCGAGCCGAAAAGCAGTAAGAACACAAGAAAGAATATCAGATACACAGTCAATACAGGAGTGAGACAGGGATACATGCTCTCGCATCTGCTATTTAATATCTACATGGACAGAATTTCCAAAGAAGCAAGTCTTGACAGAACAGATTCAGAAAATTTAGAACTCTTTACTCCAGATGAAACAACTGATCCACAGGAAATAAATGAACTTCTATTTGCAGACGATCAGTGCCTGTTTTACAACGATGAGGCAGACTACTAAATAATATTAATAATCTCAGTTCCACATGCAGCAGATACAATATGAGTATAAATAAAGTCAAAACCGAAGTATTGCAAGTTAGCAGAACGCCAGGCCCACTAAATATACAGATAAATAACACAACTCTGAAACAAGTTAAAGAATTCAAATACCTTGGAAGTATGATCACAGAAGATGGCAGACTGGACAGAGAAAACTAATTCAGATGTCAAAAAGCTAGTGCACTTACATATCAACTATCACCCTTACTGAAACATCCAAATATACCCATGTCCGCAAAACGACAGATAATAATCAGCATATTCACACCAACCGCATGTGACCAATCTCAAACTTGGACTTTATCAAAACCACACTCTCGCAAAATCAACACCTGCGAGATGAGTTGACTGAGAAGAGCTGCCAACTGAACAATCCGAAACCGAGTAAGAAATGATGTTATCAGACAGACAGTGGGATCAACACCTTGTGCCACATTTATTGAAAGACAGAAGAAGATCAAATGGGATGGCCATGTCGTTAGAATGCAACACCATCAACTACCATCACTGGCCTTACATCAATGATCATCTGCGACGAGACCAAGAGGACATCTTAGAAGAAAATGGATTGACGACATCAAAGACATTATACAATCACACGGAATGACACTATCAAGTGCCGCCCACCGGGCACTGGAGCGCAAATTATTCCTCCCCACGTCGCTTGATAATTGACACATAGTTGTGTAATATAACAACTTACTGAGCTGGATACAGTTAAAGTGATAATTGACACATAGTTGTGTAATATAACAACTTACTGAGCTGATACAGTTAAAGTAATAACTGACACATAGTTGTGTAATATAACAACTTACTGAGCTGGATACAGTTAAAGTAATAACTGACACATAGTTGTGTAATATAACAACTTACTGAGCTGATACAGTTAAAGTAATAACTGACACATAGTTGTGTAATATAACAACTTACTGAGCTGGATACAGTTAAAGTGATAATTGACACATAGTTGTGTAATATAACAACTTACTGAGCTGGATACAGTTAAAGTAATAACTGACACATAGTTGTGTAATATAACAACTTACTGAGCTGATACAGTTAAAGTAATAACTGACACATAGTTGTGTAATATAACAACTTACTGAGCTGGATACAGTTAAAGTAATAACTGAGACATCATCATTGGCAACTTGCCGTCTTGACAGACGGTAATTTGATACTTTGTGCTTCAAAAAGGCATAATTACTACAGCCCATGGTGGCAGCGAATGTAGCTGATAAGGCCAATTCGAGCTGTAAATGTTCGTCCACAGTGGATGCATGTGAAAACATGGTCATTTCCACCATCATACATCATCTTACGTCTCACACGCTCGGTGTATGCTTTATCTGCAATCATTTTCTCCTTTGTCTTTATTCCATTTCTGATAGTTGCCCTCCACGCAACACGTTCAGCGGTGACTTGCTCCCAATGTGCATTATCAATGCCTGTATCAATCATGTCCCGCTTACACACATCTCTGTATCGTAGTAGAGGCCGACCCTGAGATCTCTTACCCATCTGTAATTCACCAAAAAAATGTCCTTTTGTATTTTAGCATCATCTACCTTCCTAACGTGTCCTGTCCATCTTAGTCTACGAAGACTGAGCATGGAATACACCGTTATTCAACCTGATTTTTCCAATACTTCAGTATTCGTGATTTTGTCTTGCCACTTAATACCAAGTATTCTTCGCAGACACCGCATTTGAAAGCTGCTTACACGTTTCTCTTGGTGTGAGTAAGTTGATCAGGTTTCACTGCCATAAAGAAGAGTACAAAGGACACAGGCTTGGTAGACAAGGACATCTGTTTTGGCAGTAAGCTTCCTGTTCTCCCAGACTCTTTATCTTAACCTGTTCATTGTTGTTGCTGCCTTACCAATCCTGATGTTGATTTCCTGATCTAGGGATAATTTGATATCTACCCCTGATACTTCTTCTTTGCGTTCATCCGGAGTGTTTTTTCAGATGTGATTGCACCCTTGGGTCGAAACCCTTAGGTCAACACATCCGACTTTTAGCGTGCATTTTTGACCAGGTTAGCATTCATGGGAGACTCTCACGTGTGTGGTACCATCCACCTCCCAGATGATCAATTTGGAACAGTCGAAGACTTCACGGTCATATCCTTCAAAGGAAGGCAGGGACAGTCCATAGCATTTTCCGCCATCCTGGGTGGCTTCCATTATTGCAGAGCCGACACATAGCGCTCTGGTGCTGGGCTCACCGGGGGAATCATCACGTCCTGCTCATGACTGCTTTAATTCCTCACTTCAATATAATGGGCATTTCGTTCGCCCCGGGCTGTTGCCGCACAAACCAGACAGGTCTGCAGACGGTATACACTCAGGGAGTTTTCGACTCGGACACATGCTTGTCGTTGTGCCCGTCAGAGCTGTTCCAGGCACGACGGATATTCGGAAAACTACCTAGTCAGAGCTGTTCCGACCTCTGATACTAAATATGTAAAATGGTCAACTATCTCCAGTCATGTGCACATTGTGACATAATATGTGTCTTCTTTTTGTTAATTGTTAAACCAAATGTAGAACAAGCACTGGAGAATGCAGATAGTAGTCACTATAATTCTTCCACAGAGTGGGTCGTAATTGCAGCGTCATCTGCAAAAAGCAACTCTCTTAACAGTACCTTCCTAATTTTGGTCTTGGCCTTCAATCTCTGAGCATTGTAGAGGCGCCACCTGAGCTTGAGTGAATGTATATACCGGCATCCTGATCCCGAAAGGCATACTTCAGCAGAAGTTAAAAGTATATTTCAAAGAGGGTGGGGGTTAGTACACAACCTTGCTTAACTTCACTCTTGATTTCAAACGCTTCTGAAGTTGCACCATCAAACTTGATTATAAACTTCATGCCTGTGTGGAATAATTCCACAATGGACAGACGAGTTGGTGGGCAGCCAATCTTCTTTACTGCCTTGAACAGACCCTCACGACTGACCAAATCAAATGCTTTTGTGAGGTCGATGAAGGCAATAAACAGTGGTTGATTTTGTTCCCGGCATTTTCAAGGCATACATCCGGCATTTAAACAAGGATATGCAGTAAACAAGGATATACATCTTTGCTTTATTGACTACACAAAGGCTTTTGATAGATTTAGACAAGTCAACATGGTGGATATGCTTGCAGTTCTACAAATTGATGGGAAAGACATTAGAATTATTAAAAAAACATATATTGCAAACAACAAGCTGCTATAAGGATTGGTAATGAAGTGGAACAATATCAGCCTATTGAGAGAGGTGTTAGGCAGAGATGTGTAATGTCTCCAGATCTTTATTTTTCCCGTACAGTGACAATATTTTCAGAAATGTAGAAGATATAAATGGAGTCAGCATTGGAGGACGAAACATCAATAATATTAGATATGCAGATGATACAGTATTGATTGCAGACAATGCGCAGGATCTGCAACAATTAGTAGATGCGGTTGTTGTACACAGTGAGCAACTGGGGTTAGAATTAAATTGTAAAAAGACACAGGTTATGGTCGTCACTAGGAAGAAAGAAGTACCACAATGTAATATACAAGTAAATGGGAATATTCTTCAACAAGTGAATCGGTACAATTATCTCGGAACAGTCATAACATCTGATGGGAGATGCCTTGAAGAGATTAGAACAAGAATCGCCAAGGCGAAAGTAGCCTTTAGCAAGATGAAAAACATTCTGACCAATAAAAAGATGTCAATTGAAACAAGAAAAAGAGTGTTGAGGGGATACATAGAGCCTGTTCTTTTGTATGGATGTGAAACTTGGACAATGTGCAGTCAAGCTGAAAAACATCTGATGGCTGCAGAAATGTGGTTTCTGAGGAAAATGCAAAGAATACCATGGATAGATAGAAAAACCAATGTCCAAGTACTACAGGAGATAAATGAAAATCGTAAATTGATTAGAGAAATTAGACGTAGACAGTCAAAATTTTTTGGACATGTTATGAGAAGAAATGGATTAGAGAACTTAGTGACTACTGGAAAGATCGAAGGGAACAGACCAAAAGGAAGACGAGAGGAAAATACCTGGATGGCTTGGCCACATGGCATGGACGAGACAGGAACATTGAGCTGATCCACGACACTGGTGATCGAGTGAAATGGCGAGTCATGACCGCCCACGATTTACGGCATGATTGATTTTTCTTGCAATGAGAATATCATATCAACGGTAGACCAGTTCTGTCGGAAGCCGTACTGTCATTTGGGGTAGACTTTATCTCCCAGGACTTGAAGTCTACGCAGAACAATTCTGGCAAATACTTTCACAACAATACGCAGAAGTGAGATACCCATATAGTTGTTACAGTCTCTCCGATCGCCCATGTTCTTGTACAGCGTTATGATGTTTGAATCTTTGAAATCCTGTGGGACTTGTCCTTCTCATCAGGATAGCTCTATTAGCTGGTGGATCTGTAGAGTGAGTGTGTCTTGCCCACTCCTGATAACCTCTACCGGAATCCCATCCTTACCTGGAGCCTTGCCAGATGCAAGTTCATTTATAGAACACTTTACTTCTGTTATGGTGGAAAGTGTGTCCAGGTGGTCAAGAGTTGGCAGGGCCTCTATGGCGTTGAGGGCATCATGCGCAAGTGTGGTCTCACTTGAGTAAAGCTCTAAATAGTGCTCTACCCATCTATCCATCTGCTGTTTCTTATTAGTGAAGATTTCTCAAGTCAAGGTTTTCAGTGGTGCACTTCTTTTGATCATTGGACCATAGGCTTTCTTTATTCCTTCATACATGCTTCTGAAGTTTCCCTTATCACTTGCGTTTTGAATGGACTCACATAACGTGATCCAATAGTCATCTGCACACTGCATGACAGCCTTTTGCCCATCCTTCCTAGTTTGCTTCAGCTCATTGATGGTGTTACGCGTTGTTCTTTCCTGGTTTCTTAAGAGAGCTATCTTCTTTTTATCAATAAGTGCTGCAGTGTCTGGCTGTTTGCCGCAAACCACTCCTGTCTCTTATGATCCACAGTGCAGTAATCCCCTACCACTGTTTCATAAAGTGTTTCCACTTTACCCCACTTTTCACTTGCTGTACAATTTTCTGATGTTTCAGTGAAAGCGTCTTCAAGATGCTGTTGAAGCTCAAAGCACTTATCAGGATCGTGGGTGTTAATAATATTAATCCTGTGGCTAGATTTGTGTTTAGCTGTGTAGATTCTCTTTGGTCTCAGTCTAACCCTTGCAACAACCAAAGAATTATCCGTATCACGGTCAGCACAGTGGTAACTTCGAGTTAATGATGTATAGTTGAGATGTTGTCTCCGTGTGATGATGAAGTCCAGCTGATGCCATTGGCCGGATCTTGGATGTTTCCATATGACCTTATGCAGATCTTTTTTTTTTTTTTTTTAAAGGAGTTTGCATTACATAAGTCATTTCTGGTGCAATGTTCCAGCAGCCTTCACCCATTTTCATTCATGCGACCGATGTTGTATTTTCCAAGGCACACAGGCCATGAACTCGAGTCCGTTGCCCACACGAGCATTGAATCACCGAGCATATAAATGTAATCGGATTTTGGAACTGCCTTGATCACAGCGTCTAACTCCTCATAGAATGAATCTTTCACATCATCGGAGGAAGCGAGTGTCGGTGCATATGCAGTGATAATAGTGGCAAAACCACAAGCGCAGGGATAATAGTCTTTCATTACCTATAGCTGGAATTTCAATAATTCACAGTAGCGAATTCTCGACTGCAAAGCTCACACCATTTTGCCTTTTTTCTGCCTGTCCTCTACCCTACCAAAAAAAAAAGAAGGTGTAATTGTTTTCCCTGAATGACTCTTCTTCAGCGAGATGTGTCTCCTGCAGGCTAGCAATATCAATATTAAGACGACTGAGGTCGGCATCAATCACAGCCGTTTTTCTCACATCGTCAATATTCGCCAAGTCAGTGGAAAATCCTGGACACATGGTTCTTACATTCCAGATTGCAAGTCACAGCTTGGGGTTTCTATTTTTCTTTTTTTAGTAGTACCTGGTGCATTTGTTTTACAGCCTGCGATTCAGATTTTGTCCTAGCCCCAAGCACCCGTTGAAGCAGGCAGACTGTGGCGAATCAGCACCCAAGTGGCAGGGGGCTGCCCAAATTGAGGCGGGCGGTAGCTGATCAGTGACACCTGTGGGTATCTCCCACCGTCAGAAGCAATCCGTGGCAGCCCATGTCTACGTCAATTGACAAGGGCTTATAATCCGGTTTGATTCCGAGACCAGTTAAGACCAGGAATGGAGTTATACCTCTCCATAGGACAAAGCCTGGGCTAAAATATAGAGACCGTGGGTTGCTTATGCAGCATGATCTCTCTCTCTCTCTCTCTCTCTCTCTCTCTCTCTCTCTCTCTCTCTCTCTCTCTCTCTCTCTCTCTTGGCCTGCTTAGTTCACTCCAGAGGAAAGTTAACACCTATACATCTGGAACAAGACAAGCTGCAGAAGCTGCCGGATCAGCAAAGCAATGCTCTAACTGTCCACCTGTCGGATCTTCGATCCTAGACCAGCTGCCAACCAAGGCTTAGGGCCTGGTCTTTAGGTTGCATTTCCTCGCATCAGGATAGGGCTTGTACCCTCCCAATTGCACTCTTCCGCCCGAAGCCGTTGGCACAATGTGGGGTGTAACACATTCGGCCCAACATTCGGCGCTGACAGAAAGCAGGTAGTACCGTCTACTGTCATATGGTAGCTCAGTCATATCTAAGACCTGACTCATAACTGACTAAGAACTGACATACAGTTGTGTAATATAACAACTTACTGAGCTGTATACAGTTAAAGAAATAACTAACACATAGTTGTGTAATATAATAGCTCACTGAACTGGATTCATTTAAAATAATAACTGATACATTTTTTTGCTGCTGTTGTTGAAGTCTTGGCAAGTTTACGTTCAGTAGTTTGTCATTGCTTTCTGAACGACCGGCTTCCATACCAACACGTTAAATCCCCAGCACGACACGGTCTGCTACCAAATCGGTCTCCGCTGTGTTTCTAACGCGTGGTAAGCGACTCACGAATCGTGTTCGCAAGACTTTAGCCACGGAGACCGGCAACTGATTACTAGTTGTGTAACATAACAACTTACTGAGCTGGATACAATTAAAATAATAATAATAATAAAAACAGACGCTTAAATTAACAATGGCGGGATTAGATGCATGATTAAGGGTTATATGCAAACAGGATCGTATTGTTTGTAGCGGGGTCTATCTCATATAACTCGGTCTACTTGCGGCATAGCAGCCTGCCGACAGCGAAGCACGGAGCACGAACTCTGCAGTTACAACAACCACCCACCGTGGATCTCAAGTCGAAACTGAACTCGTCAACGAAATGTCGGAGTCAAACAGCGATCCCACCACCGTCGTGTTGGAAGGCAGTGTAAGAACACCCCCAGGGTTTGGACAGGTATGTTACATATAGTTGATATCCCCAGCCTTTGCTCCGACCACCCCAATAGGACTTTACATGTACAGGGCCCCGCACAAGCCGGGACAGCTGACCTTCCCTCCCCAACTATGGATTCCTACCCACAGGGGGGCTCGGACAAGACAATAGTCATACTAGTACTCAAAGCCATGGTCAACAAAGCAAAATTTAATTTCTGAATACGTCAACCTGAACTCAGAGAGGGATGGCTGAAAAGCCTGGATAGAAGGCACTATGTACATTGCTGATGAAAGCAGCGAGAAGATCTATAGATGATCAGTCATCATCATAGAGCATGTGACTTCAGTTAGTGCAGTCGTCCAGTCGTGGCTATCGACTCACCCGATGAACCTCCCGTGCAAAGGAACTCAAAGTCGTAGACCCTTCCAGAGTTCTCTCCTTCCACTGAGTAAGATCTCTGACTGGGAAGGTGTATGTCTGATACCTGACTGGCACTTCAACAATGTGTGCTGGTCATCCCGCGATGACGGAAGAATCACAAGTTCCACTCTAGTGATGACTTATGGGCGACCCTAGAGTTCTAGATGTCCCTATCTGATGAGAAGTACTGCTGCACAATACAATAGAATATAAGAGCCTGGTTTCTCTTTGGCATCTCAAGTTAATGGGATGAACTATTCTGCAACACACAACTGGAGCGTTGACTCCATGTACTAACACTGTCACTGGTTAACAATCCAACATGTCAATGTAAGAATTCAACATATTCACAATGTCACCATTCTACACAGTTCTGTAGGCATCTAATGACTTCACAGATTAGCAATGTCACAAACCTTCAACACACCTAGGAATGGGGTAGCTCCCTACCCGAACAAGTCTGTCCCTCCGGTGTTCACGAAAATAGACTACTGTTGTGGGTCACTGACCAAGTTCAGGTTTCTTAAAGGATCACAAATGTAGATCCACACCGGAGTTAGATGAATCATTATACATTGGACCTCACTAAGACCCAGCCGGGCCTGAAACATAATTAAACTGGCCATAGTAGTGACTGTTCAACAGAGTTCACGTCCTTCAACTCAACTTGAACTAATGTCCTTGAGAGTACACATGTCACTAAAGAGTTACCTTCGAGTCTTTATAGATATTCATCAGTACCTTACTAGCATGAATCAGGAGACGCATCAGTCATAGACTCAACCTGGATCTGTTGACCAAATCTTCGTCGGACTCGTCGCGGCTGTCTTAGCTTAGACTCACCGTGACTTTCTAAAACTTAGGTTTCTTTAATGTGTTGACTCTGGCAGATTCATTTGACCGCTCCCAGTATTGCCTCAAAACATCACATTGACTGGCACTGGAATGATCTGGTCCAATTGAGTTTATGGTCTAACTCTTGAATCGCCATCATATAAACAGATCCTGAAACAAGGAGGTCGGTGAGAGTACTCGGCTACTACTAGGACTAACATGCACATCAACCACATCACATGCATCAGAACAATATATCATAACATGATATAATAGATCATCAACATAATAGATCATCTCTCTTAACAAAGAGGTACATGCATGAGAGTGCATTAGGAAGTATCTAGATAGGCAAGTAACTCTTCTGGGCAACATCTGGCCCGATAGCACCAGAGTAGTCGGTTTGACTCAGTCATAGCATCCTACTACCTGGTGTTATTCCAATCCTCCGTTTCTCCTCCAACAACAACCATAGAATACACCTAATTATCTTTCAGTGTAGAGGTTTCATTATCTGGGAGGTGTCCAGCCGGACATATCCTCCTCATCCATTTAACTCAACAATTAATTAATCACTTAACCCATTGATCAATTAATTAAACATAATTCATTAATGACTATACAACATCAATAAATTACATAAATCATAATTCATTAACATATCTGCATTAACAAATTACTAAATCATGACTTGTTAATAACTTATTAACAAACTCATAAACTAAGCCAATGCTTTTGTCCTGGGATCTCTGTCCCAGAACAGGTTTGACCTTTATTAGTTGACCTTGTCTCCTGACGGTCAAGTCTGTGCAAGTCTATCACAGGTTTGGTGGCAATCCACCGAGTAATCTTTCCCGCAGCCACTGTGGGAAACGAGTACCATGGTTCCGTGGCATTTAGTCCACGTGTCCTGTTTAGAGTGGCATCCAGCTCCTCATCCCATAAATCTTCAGTCCTCCCGCAAGTGTGCCCTAACTGGCTCAGTTGTAACTCGCTATTCCCAGTGGTAGTGGTTCCCCCACTAACAGGGTCAGGTTTACCGAAGAGAAGAACTGTAGTCATACTTCAACGTTCTGCTCGTAAGTCGGATCGGTACAAACGCAACGGCCTCGGTTACAGCGCTTCGCATCGCTTTTCGGTCGAGTATGCAACATCAACACGCTCGGGCAGTCAAAATCACATCGGTCGGGCAGGCAAAATAAAAAGTTGGTCTGGCAGGCAAATAAGCACGATCGGGCATGCCCATACACTCAGTCGGGCAGGCAAAATAAACAAGTAGAGACATCATTAATCCACAGGTAATTCCTAACTACCTCTATCAATTAACTATAAGACATCCCTACATATAGGTGTAATAGCACGGGCGTCCTCACTTATCAAATACTTACCTCCACATCCTAATGGAAATAACAACACCGTGGTTCCAGGAATTAATAACACACTTCTAGCTAATGCATAAATTACATCACTATCTAGCTAAGCACAGAACACATCACTTGCTTGCTCAAGCTGATAACTCATCACTAATAATGCAGTTAATATTACATGCTAACTAGTGTCCAGAATTCCTCACAGCCCTATCTAGGCAATCAATGAACAACGCAGTTAACACACTTGCTATGATTGATTGATTAATCGATTTAGGAATCGACATCAAAGCATTCGGGGCATTCCCATAAGCGCTCCGTTCCCATCCTCAGCAGCCAGCGAAGAGTTCCAACACTAATAGTACCAGTAGCAATCTGATTATAAGTCTGTCTCGCCTTTCCTTTGAGCGTTGAGCGTCGGCCAGATCCCTTCGTCACTCCTCGTTGTCTCATTCTTGCCAGACCATGGTAATCCATTTGTTCCTCCGAGGTGTGCACGTGCTCCCACAAGGCCGCAACCACGTCTGCCTTGTCATGTATCAATACTCCACCAAGTTCTGCAGAGCCAGCCAATCTGTCCGCCTGTTCATTTCCCAGCACACCGGCATGCCCCGGAGAAAAGATCCAGGCGATGCTTGTCACCCGTGACCTCCGAAGCGAAGCAAACCACTCCGCACGAAGTCTGCCCGTCCTCACCCTCGTCAGCATGCTTTATGAGTCAGTTACAATCACGATGTGTGTGTGTGTGTGTGTGTGTGTGTGTGTGTGTGTGTGTGTGTGTGTGTCATATTCTCCATCCAGCGGAGAGCCGCAGTGACTGCCTCCACTTCCATTCTTAAGCTAGATGTTTTGGTACCATATGCCAGGCTCTCCTGCCCCAAGCATCGACCCTTAGCTTTGGCTATGAAACCCCAGCCACTTCTCTCACCTCTTGACACCGAACCATCTGTGTAGATAATCACATTACTCGAGTGAGCATTGTCCTGAATTAGTTGCTGGATTTCCACTTCCGTGGCCCCTGCTGGCCAATACCTGCACTCCCGGCTTAATGTTATTATAACTCTGCACAAGTCTGACTGCTCCGCTGGCACTCTGACCCCCTCCTCTCCACGCCTAATGTTCTCCAAGGGGCACACCTGTCTGATCGTATCCTCCGCCTGAGCCATCCATGATTTCCCTCTTATCAGTCGTTGACCCTTAACTGCGTCCAGCGCCTCATGCAGTGGGTGGTCTGTGTCTGCAGCTACTCTGAGGTATGCCTTCGCCTGCATCACCTTGAGCCTACCAGCAACAGTCGGCAGACCAAGTATGTAACGCATACATACTACTGGGATGTCTCTACTGCATCCCAGAATGACCCGCATAGCTTCGTTCTGTATGCGCTCTAACTTCACCAGCTGACTCTCTGAGACAGTGAGCAGACCTAATCCATATTCAATTACTGAGAGGATCAAGTGCTGGTATAGTGTGAAAAGCACTCTCTGCTCTATGTTACACTTGCTAAACATCGCCGTTAAATTACCTAAACCACTCACAAGTAGCAGTGATAAATTAATAGTAAATTCTACACTAACAAGCCTGGTGAATATATTTTATAAATAACAACGTTAAATATATCTCCTACAATAACGCCAGTTTTACACAGCTGTGCAGGTGTTACTAACACCACACGCCTGATTTGTTAACGAGTACAAACTCCTGTTGTTACAATTGGCGACTGACCTAAATATTTCACTCGCCGATCGATACAGCTAATTACATATGCCGATAGGCGTGCAGAAAAATATTCGCGTCTCGCTTACAACATTTCTGCAGCCGGTGCGATATTTAAGGACAACCGCTAAGCAATAATGTATTAAGATATTACCTTAGATTACGAATCACCACACTACTAGACTGCTTCAGTGTCACGCCCTGGCAAGCGGTTGAAAAGACATCATTTCACAGCAGTCAGTTCATTGCGGCCGTGTCTGTTGAAAGTTGGCTGGCGACTAACTGCTCAGAGCTGAGTGCGCAGTTTCAAATTCTTCTCGACCCCAGAGAATCTCATGGGTCACGGTGAAATCCAGAATCCCGAGCAACCCGATGGGACTGTGTGTCTTACGTGACTGCAAACATCACGTACACACTCTGCCTCTAATTTCGAGAATAATCTAGAATTTTCTCGTCAGGGACTATTTTAGCCGGGGTTTTCCCTAGCTATATTTAGGTCTGACGGGAGACGAGTCGTATCTTATCGACCGATGGCATCCCCTGCAGAGTGAAGACACGGGATCTGGTTGGTTTTGTTACAGGCAGGCTGCTTGATATCTTGGCCAACAGATGGGTTTAATTGTGGTAAGTTATAACCATAACCCAGTGGGTTAATATAACAACTCTGTGAACGTCTTCTCATAGTGTATGTCGTGTGGCATTGGTGATTATGTCTGCCCACAGCCTTGTGTCTCGTGTACTACCAATCTTCTTATAGTCCATGTCGTATGGCGTTGGTGATTATGTCTGTCCACAGTCTTCTGTCTGATGTACTACCAATCTTCTGATATTCCATGTCGTGTGGTGTCGGTGATCGTGTCTGACCACATCCTTCTCTCTCGTGTACTGTCAATCTTCTTATAGCCCATGCCGTGTGGCGTTGGTGATTATGTCTGTTCACATCCTTCTGTCTCGTGTACTGCCAATCTTCTTATACTCCATGCCGTGTGATGTTGGTGATCATGTATGTCCATAGCCTTCTGTCTCGTGTACTGCCAATCTTCTTATAATCCACGATCTGTGGCGTAGGTGATCCTATTTGTCTTCAGCTTTCTGTCTCTTGCGCCGCGAATCATTTCTGTACCGAAATTACTCCATGCCATCATGTCAAACTGTCCAGCATCTGCAGTCTTGGTCTTCCCGTGTCAACTTTCCCGTTGTGGCAACATATTCCAGCTTTCCCTATCTCATTACTTGTCAGCTAATTGTCCATGGTTCGCTTCCGTACGTCAGGATTGGCTCAATATAGCTGTTAAACATTCTTGTCCTTGCCTCCATCCACAAAGATAAATTACAGAGAATATTCTTTATCTGGTGAAACGCTGCTTGCGCTTGGTCTATTTTACATTTAACTTCCTTAACGCATCTTCCAACTACTGCTAGTAAATTATCCAAATACTTCAATACATTGACTTCTTTCAGATTGGTTCTGTTTATTTTGACCTTGTGTACGAACCATTACTTGTGTTCTTCACCCAGTGTAATGCGGGAGGACAATATAAGATACACAAGCACAACGTTCCAGTCACTGGCTGGAGTAATGGCACTGTACACTTACTAGACACGGGGTGCACATCTCCCTGGCAGTAGTTGGGCTCCAGCTCACATCTGTCCAACTCCGGGATGTAAACCAAGGGAGCTGTGTAACGGCTTCCATCCGCTGAGTTGTACCAGCCGAGCGGACACTGCCTGGAAGAGGACATTCACATGTTAGTTACTGATATTGTACCAGCCGAGCGGACACTGCCTGGGAGGAGGACATTCAGTCAATCAGCCAATCAATCAGTCAGTAGGTTATTATTCAGTCAGTTATATAGTTAGTCAATCAGTTAGTTAGTTAATCAATCAGTCAGTTAGTTACATAGTAAGTAAGTCAGTCAGTCAGTTAGTCATTCAGTCAGTTAGTTAGTCAATGAATCAGACAGTTAGCTAGTTAGTCTGTCGTTAGGGCAGTTAGTTAGCTACTAAGTAGTCAGTCAGTTTGTCAGTCAGTCAGTCAGTCAGTTAGTTAGTTACTTAGCCATTTCAGTCAATTAGTTAGTTAGTCAATAAGTCAAAGTCAATAACTCTGTCAGTCAGTAATTCAATCAGTTAGTTATTCAGTCAGTAAGTCAGTTAATCAGTCAGCGACATAGTCTGTCAGTCAGTCAATAAATCAATCAGTCAGTAATTCAATCAGTTAGTTAGTCAGTCACTCAGTTAGTTACTTAGTTACTCAGTCTATAAAATAATCAGTCAGTTAGTCAGTCATTCAATCAGTCATTTAGTCAGTCAATCAGTTATTCAGTTATTTAGTCATTTAGTCAGTCAGTCAATCAGTTATAAATCAGTCAGTTAGTTAGTTAGTTAGTTAATCAATCAGTCAGTTAGGCAGACAGTCAGTCAGTTTGTTAATTAGTCAGAATATCCGTTAGTTGTTAGTTAGTCAGACAATTAGTAAGTTAATCAATCAGATAGTTAGTCAGTCAGTCAATCAGTCAGTCAGTCAGATAGTCAGTCAGACAGATAGTTAGTCAGTCAGTTAGAGAGTTAGTCATTACGTCAATAAATTAGTCAGATAATCAGTCACACAGTCGGATAGTTATTCAGTTAGACAGTCAGTGAGACAGTCAGTCAGTCAACCAGAAAGTTAGTCAGTCAGTCAGACAATGAATTAGTCAGTCAATGAGATAATTAGTCACTTAGAGAGTTATTCAGTAAGTCAACCAGTCAGATAAAATCAGTCAATCAGTCAGTCAGATAGTTAGTCAGTCAGATGTCAGTCAAACATTCAGTCAGTATACCAGAATGTTAGTCAATCAGTCAGATAATGAATCAGTCAGTCAAATAGTTAGTCAGTAATTTAATCAATCAGATAGTTAGTCTGTCAGATAGTTAGTCAGTTAGTCAGACAGTCAGTCAGTAGGATAATGAGTCAGCCAGTCAGATAGTTAGCCAGACAGATAGTCAATCAGTCAATCAGAGAGTTAGTCAGTCAGCCAGACAATGTGTCAGTCAGTCACTCAGTCGGATAGTTAGTCACTCCATTATTCAATTAGTCAGTCAGTCAGAAAGTTAATCAGTAAATCAGTAAATTAGACAGTTAGTCAGTCAGTCAGATAGTTAGTCAGCTAGTCAGATAGTTAGTCAGTCAGTCACGTAATCGGTCAGTAACATAATTAGTTAATCAGATAGTTAGTTAGTGAGACAGACAAAGAGTTAGCCAGTCAGTCATATAGTTAGTCAATCAGTTAGATAATCAGTCAGTCAATCAGATAGTTAGTCAGTAAGTCAAATAGTTAGTCAGTCAGTCAGATAGTGAGTCAGCAGGTAGTTAATCACTCAGATAGTCAGTCAGTTATTCAAACATATAGTTAGTCAGTAAGAAAATGGGTTAGACATTCAGTCAGATAGTTAGTCTGTCAAGCAATCAATCAGATAGTTAATAAGTCAATTTGATATTAGTCAAACAATATGTTAGACAGTCAGTCAGATAGTCAGTCAATTAGTCAAGCAATTAGTCAGATAGTTAGTCAGTCAGTCAGAAAGTCAATAAATCAAACAGCCAGTCAGTCATATTAATATCTAGCATATACAATTGCATATCCTGTGCATGACCTTGCCATCAGCCCAGACTGAGTGTCCTGACAACGTTACATTCTTTAGTTCGCTTTCTGGACGAGAAGTCGACGAGTCAGTCCAAGTGACTGAGCGAGAAGTCCACGTGACTGAACGAGAAGTCCACGTGACCGAACTAGAGGTCCACGTGACCGAACTAGAGGTCCACGTGACTGAACGAGAAGTCCACGTGACCGAACAAGAAGTCCACGTGACTGAACGAGAAGTCAACGTGTCAGTCCAGGTGACTGAACGAGAAATCGACGTGACAGTCCAAATGTCAGTCCAAGCGACTGAACAAGAAGTCCACGTGACTGAACGAGAAGTCCACGTGACTGAACGAGAAGTCCACGTGACTGAACGAGAAGTTGACGTGTCAGCCCAAGTGACTGAAGCTGAAGGCCACGTGTCAGTCCAGGTAACTGAACGAGAAGTCGACGCTTCAGTCCAAGTGACTGGACGATAAATCCATGTGTCAGTCGAAGCGACAGGCGGAGGGGATCAGCCTCCTACCCTGCGATCAACTTCAGCGTTACTATCGTTCCTGACACGGCGACTGCTAATATATGTATAAGGGGTGTTCATTTGAAATCCGTTCGTGCCGCACCGAGAGTAATTGCGTACGTTGAACATTATCATGTCATAGTTATGTGCTAAGTACTGACCAATGTATACATGCTCATCGTCCCATGATGCATAGGTTCTGTTTCTGACCGTTGAGAAAATGCCCGGGTTGATCCAAAATCCATCCAAAGAATCTCAAAGAGCGGTGATTCAGTTTCTTTCATTTGAAAGATGTCGACCAGTGGACATTCATCGAAGAATGCAGGCAGCGTACGGTAACAAATGTGTGTCGAAGACAACAGTGACAGACTGGGCACGAATGTTTCGGAAAGGACGTCAGTTCACGACAGATCTTCGATGGCCGGGTCAAGCGCATATTGTTGCAACAGAAAAAACCATCGCCAAAATTGATGCAGCAGTACAGATGAACCGTTGTCGAAGCATACGTTCGCTAGCGAAAGAATTTGATGTGTCAATTGGGACAATTCAAAAGGTCGTTCGTAAGAAACTGCAATATCGGAAGGTGTGTTCACAGTGGGTACCACGGATGTTGACCGACCACCAAAAAGAGGAACGCATGGGATGGTGTTTGAACCACTTGCTGCGTTACAGAGTGGAGGGTGATGCATTTCTCTTCCGCATAGTGGCAGGCGATGAATCATGGTGTCACCACTTTGAGCTGAGCAGCAAAAGAGAGAGCATGCAATGGAAGCATGCTGGATCACCAAAAGCCAAAAAATTCAAGTTACAGGTTTCCGCTGGTAAGGTTATGCTGAGCGCATTTTTTGACCATGAAGGGCTATTGTTGGCCGACTTTAAAGAACCTGGTGTCAACATCAACTCTACCCACTACTTGCAAACACTAGACAAGCTGCAAAAAGCCATCAAGAATAAACGACCCGGCATGCTTTCTCGCGGTGTGATTTTGTTGCACGATAATGCTCGTCCGCATGTCGCAAAGATTGTGCAGGAAGCATTAGCAAGGAAGAAGTGGGAAATTCTGCAACATCCAGCCTATAGTCCTGATTTGTCACCATGTGATTTTCATTTGTTCGGACCTCTAAAAAAAGCTCTCAAGGGGCAACGATTTCACACAGATGCAGACGTAATGAACGCGGTAAACACTTGGTTCAGTGAGCAACCACAATCCTTTATTTTGCGGACGGCATTCGCCGCCTACCTAAGCAATGGGATGCTTGCCTGAATGCCTACGGCGACTTCTTCTGACCAACCCATGGTGCATAATTCATTCAAAATGAATGCTTTGTTTAATTCTACCACACCTGTTAATGTTTCTTTCATGCTTTTGTAATAAAGCCATTGGAACGGGTTTCAAATGAACGTCCTTACTATATATATATATATATATATATATATATATATATATATATATATATATATATATATATATATATATATATATATATATATATATATATATATATATATAACGAAGTCACAAACAATAGATTGTACGATGTATTGGCTGTCATATTTCGATGCATTTCGTCATGTACACACTGCAGCAATCACACAATATAAATTAAAGTAATAGGATAAATCCTTCAAACTGAAATATAGTCACACAGTAATGTAATAGTCTCCCACGGTAGATTTGAACTGTCTTTCATGATTTCTTTGTGTGCCTCATGACGATAACCTGTACAAAGAGTTTACATTGTAAACTATCCTTTAAGAAAAAAAAAACTAAACCCTGTGTTGGTCAACCCACTACATCTGTAAGTCGTGCAAGAGCTATTTTTTAGTCAGGGCAAGAAAAGTGTTCAAACCTTACTGTTTATAAAGTAATCCGTTTGAGCAGGTGAAAAAATAGCCATCTTTGCAATCGCCAGTGCATGATGAGTAGTTGCCATTGGGTTTGCCCTCACAGCTCTTGTTGACACAACTGGAACTCTCGCGCCCTGAGAATAAACAACACATCAACATTTCTCAACACGACACATACATTCATGGATGCTATTTCATTCTTTTTTCTCTCCCTTTCTCTCGCTTTCTCACTTTCTGTCTCTCTCCTTTCTCTATCTCTCTGTCTCTCTCTTTATCTTTCTATTTCTCTCTCCTGTCTCTCTATCCCTGTCTAAATCTTCTCTATCTACTCTCCTCTCTCTCTATCTAGCTCTCTCCTCTCTCTCTAGCTCTCACTCTCTCTATCTAACTCTCTTCTCTCTCTCTCTTCTCTCTCTCTTTCTCTAGCTCTCACTCTCTCTCTATCTAACTCTTTCCTCTCTCTCTCTCCTCTCTCGTTCTCCTCTCTCTCTAGCTCTCACTCTCTCTAACTCTCTCCTCTCTCTCTCTCTCTCTCTATATATATATATATATATATATATATATATATATATATATATATATATATATATATAATATATATATATATATATATATATCCCCTTCTCTCTCCTTTCTGTCTATCTTCCCGCCCCCGTCCCTATGTGTTACCAGGGGCCTAGTGGAAGCAAAGATCGTAGCACTATAACAAACAATGCATGACGCAACAGTTGACCAAAGTTCCCCGCCCTTGTGTTACCGTGTTCCTCAGAAAAAGCCAAGAAAACTATTACAGATAACCAGCCATACGGCAGACTGGGAAAACGAGACTTTTGCTTTAGCTGCCAAACATAAGACACCTAGATTAGTGTCGAAATTACAGGGGAATGATGTTACTGCCAGTTCCTGAGAAACTACTTAGCACTAAAGTTTCTGGAGAGAATACAAGATGCCAATGAAAAGCAATTAATAGATAAACAACACTAGATTGAAGGTTGCATCAACACTAGATGAGAGGTGACAACAACACTAGATGAGAGGTCACAACAACACTAGATGGGAGGTCACAACACTAGATGCTAGGCCAAAACAACACTAGATGGGAGGTCACAACAATAGATGGGAGATCTTAACAACACTAGGTGGGAAGTCACAACAACACTATATAGGATGTCACAAGAACTTTAGATGGAAGGTCACAACATTAGATGGGATGTTAAAACAACACTAGATGGGAGGTCAAAACAACAATAGATGGAAGGTCAAAGCAACACTATATAGGAGGTCACAACACTAGATGGGAGGTCAAAACAACACTAGATCGGAGGTCACAACAATAGATGGGAGGTCACAAAACACTACATGGAAATCACAACAACATACGATAAGAGGTCACAACAACATTGGATGGGATGTTAAAACAACACTAGATGGGAGGTCAAAACAAAACTAGATGGGAGATCAAAACAACACTAGATGGGAGGTCAAAACAACACTAGATTGGAGGTCACAACAATAGATGGGATGTAAAAACAACACTAGATGGGATGTCACAAGAACATTAGAATTGAGGTCAGAACAACACCAGATTGGATGTCACAACAACACTAGATGGGAAGTCACAATAAAACTAGATGGGAGGTCACAACAACTCCAGATGGGAGGTCACAACAACAGTAGATGGGAGGTCACAAGACTAGATAGGAGATCACAACAACACTAGATGGGAATTCACAATAAAACTAGATGGGAGGTCACAACAACTCCAGATGGGAGGTCACAACAACAGTAGATGGGAGGTCACAACACTAGATGGGAGGTCACAACAACACTATATGAGAGGTCACAATAAAACTATATGGGTGGTCACAAAAACACTAGATGGGAGGTCACAACAAAACTAGCTGAAAGGTCACAACAACACTATATGGTAGTCCACAATAACACTAAATGCGAGGTCACAATGACACTAGATGGGAGGTCACAACAAGACTACTTGAGAGGTCACAACAACACTATAAGGGAGTGACAATACCACTGGATTAAAGGTCACAACAACACTAGATGGGAGGTCACAACACTATATGGGAGGTAATAAAAACACTATATGGGAGGTCACAACACTATATGAGAGCTCAAAACAACACTAGAGGGGTGGTCACAAAAACAGTGTATGAGAGTTCACAACAACACCAGATAGGAGGTACCAACAACACTAGATGGGAGGTCACAACAACACTAGATGGGATGCCACAACAACACTAGATGGGAGGTCACAACACTAGAAGGAAGGTCACAACAACAATATATGGGAGGTCACAATAACACTATATGGGAGGTCACACCACAATATGGGAGGTCTCAATAACACTATATGGGAGGTCACAATTACACTAGATGGGAGATCACAACAACACAAGATGGGAGGTCACAACAACACAATATGGTGGGTCACAATAACACTAGATGGGAGGACACAACAACCCTAGATGGGAGGTAACAACTACACTAGTTGGCAGGTCACAACACTAGATGAGAGGTCACAACACTAGATGGGAGGTCACAATAAAACTATAAGGGAGGTCACAATAACACTGTATGGGTGTTCACAATAACACTAGATGGGAGGACACAACAACACTATATTGGATATTACAACAACACCAGCTGGGAGGTCACAATAACACTAGATGGGAGGTCACAACAACACTGTATGAGATTTCACAACAACACCAGATAGGAGGTGACAACAACACTATATGGTATGATCCCAACAACAATATAAGGTAGGTCACAACAACACAAGTGGGAGTTCATTACAACACTAGCTGTGTTGTCACAACAATACTATATGAGAGTTCAGAACAACACAAGATAGGAGGTCACAATAACACTATATGGGAGGTAACAACAACATAATATTGGAGGACACAAAAACACCAGATATAAGGTCACAATAACACTATATGGGAAATCCCAACAACATATGTGAGGTCACAACAACACTATACGGGAGGTCACAACAACACTATATGGGAGGTCACAACAACACTATATGGGAGGTCACAACAATACTATATGGGAGGTCACAACAACACTATATGGGAGGTCACAACAACACTATATGGGAGGTCACAACAACACTATATGGGAGGTCACAACAACACTATATTGGAGGTCACAATATCACTATACGGGAGGTCACAATAATACGATATGAGAGGTCACAATAACACTTGGCAGGTGAACACAAAAACACTATATGGGAGGTCACAACACTAGATGAGAGGTCACAACAACACTAGTTGGGAGGTCACAACAACACTATATGGGAGGTCACAACAAGACTAGACGGGAAGTCACAACAACATCAGATGCGAGTTCACAACACTAGATGGGAGGTAACAACACTATATGGGGTATCACAACAACACTAGATGGGGGGGGGGTCACAACAACACGAGATGAGGGGTCACAACATCAGTAGATGGGAGGTCACAAGCCCAGATGTGAGGTCACAACAACACCTGATGGGAGGTCATAACAAAACTTGATGGGATTTCACAACACTAGATGGGAGGTCACAATAAACCTATATGGGAGGTCACAATGACTCAATATTGGAGGTCACAACACTATATGGGAGGTCACAATAACACTAGATGGGAGGACACAACAACTCTAGATGAGAAGTCCCAACAACACCAGATGGGAGGTCACAACAACTCTATATGGGAGGTCACAACAACACTAGATTGAAGGTCAAAACAACATTAGATGGTAGGTCATAACAATACTAGATGGGAGGTCACAACAACACTATAATTTAGGTCACAACAACACCAGATGGGAGGTCACAATAACACCAAATGGGATGTCACAATAACACTTGGTGGGTGGTCACAACAATATTATATGGGAGGTCACAACAACACTATGTGGGGTGTCACAACAACACCATATGGGAGGTAACAACAACACTATATGGAATGTCACAATAACACTATATGGGAGGTCACATTAACACTAGTTGGGAGGTCACAACAACACTATATGGGAAGTCACAACAACACTAGATGGAGGTCAGAACAACACCAGATAGGAGGTCACAACACTAGGTGGGAGGTCACAACACTAGGTGGGAGGCCACAACAACACTATATGGGAGGTCACAACAATACTAAATGGGAGATCACAACAATACCAGATGGGAGATCACAACAGCACTAGATGGGAGGTCACAACAACACCAGATGGGAGATCACAACAACACTAGATGGGAGGTCACAACAACATCAGATTGGAGATCACAACAACACTAGATGGGAGGTCACAACAACACCAGATGGGAGTTCACAACAAACAACACTAGATGAGAGGTCACAACACTAGAGGGGAGGTCACAACAACACTAGATGGGAGGTCACAACAACACCAGATGGGATTTCCCAACAAACAACACTAGATGAGAGGTCACAACATTAGAGGGGAGGTCACAACAACTAGGATGAAAACTTCGTAGAAGAAAGACACAGATACTGAGTATATATCAAGCAAACGATAATCCCCTGTCCCATGATGAAACGTCACTACAAGGGACGTAATCACACACTTATTTAGGTAGCAAGGTAGACATAGATGATGGAACAAACATATCAGAATCAAAACACAACGAACGAATGAAGGAATGAAAATCTTTATATTTAAAGGGTTTAGAAATGGGAACGCAGTCCCGTCTTACATTCTGCCCTTCTTCTCTATTTCCTCTCATACATTCTTTCATTCAGCATCTCCTATGAAGCAAATCTTTGACAACAAAAGAACAATAAGCTTTAAAACGTATGGAAAATAAGTACAGAAGGCTAGAGGAGCAAGTATAGCACTAGGGGATTTGTGGAATTCACACAAAACTAAACTTAGCATCATTAGATTATTTAATTCCTACATCAAGCTAGTTCTACTGTATGAACCACAAACGTGGAGAACAACGAAAAGTAATACATATGCATTATAAACATCCCTTTTTGGCCCATGCGAAAAATAGCAAGAATAACATGGTGTGATATAAACACCAATGTGGAGCTGATGGACAGAATTAGCCAAATCCAAGTGAAACATAAGGTGAAGACAAGACACTGACACTGGATAGGACATACACTGAGGAAACCCAAGAATATTTTACCCAGAAAGGTCTCTGTCTGCAATCCAAATGGCAAAAGAAACAGGAAAAGACCTGAAAACTCACGGATAGGGGAAATAGAAATAGAAGTGAACAATATAGAGAGGGCATGGGCGGAACTGCATAGATAGTTCAGGATAGGAGTTCTTGGTGATATGGTTGAGAGCCCATGCCTGCAGTTATAACAACTGATAGTAATACTACTCAACGTTGTACTTGTACTCGTCCCTGACTTTGGGACGTAAATTACAAGTACCTCTGAAATCGGAGTGGGTTCGCCTGATCGCGAGGTACACTGTTAATAGGAAAAGTCAATCCACACGCAAAATGTAGTCCATCACTACTATAAATAGTGAGCATGGACTACGCTTGAGTTCAAAGCCAGCGAGCGGGCGTGCAGCTACTCAACGTTGGAGTCGAATCTTTGGTTTCCAGATGACGACACCGCCTAGCTGAAGTAACAGCTGGTTCGACATTAATGTGGGTTCTTGTGGACGATAGACTTAACCAGTAACTTTGTTCTAGAGGCGTCTGATTCTTCCAGCCACTAATCTCCTTTATTCACTGGAACAAGGCAAGCTGCAGAAGCTGTCGGATCAGCAAAGCAATGCTCTAACTGTTCGCCTGTCGGAGCTTCGATCCTAGACCAGCTGCCGATCAAAGCTTAAGGTCTGGTCTGTCATGACATTTAGTCTTGAGGTTGCATTTTCTCGCACCAGGATAAGGCTTGCTCCTCACTCCCCATCCCTCTCTACCCCCACTCTTTCCCTGAAAAAAAAATGCACTCCTCCGTCCGAAACCGTTTGGAATAACTAGATTAACGTTAGGGTGTCGGGTTTGGTGATTGCAGACCAACATTCGCTGCACACTGAAAGCAGGTAGTATTGTCTTCTATTATACGCTAGCTCAGTCAAATCTGACAAGACCTGACACCCTATCACTCCTTAAGTGTATTAATACTAAATGATTGTTTCAACCAGTGTTCTCCCTTTTTATCTGTATGGTGTTTATGTAATTCATAAACTATTAACCAATCCTGTGACTAGGCCAGTTGTTGTCTGAACCCATTCTGTCCAAGGACTACTCACACTGATTGCAGATCTGGATCACGTGGCCAACGAGAAACACGAGCCACTTCGTGTGGGACCACCAGCTTTAAATAAATACCCGCACACTTCCATTTTACAACAGAATGATGACTTTAAATAAATACCCGCACACCTCCATTTTACAACAGAATGATGTCAACAAAAATGGGTCATCGGGAAGTGTTGCGGGAGGCCAAGACGCAAAATCAACCTATGACAAATATCAGGGAACGACATCCTTCATTTTTAACCGCAATATGAGAAGATAAACAACTGGAATATGTTGTAACAACTGAAAAGATTTGTGGAATGAGAGAAAGAGGAAAACAGCGAGAGAAAATTCTGGATAGTCTTGGGTCATGGCACGGAAGAGAGCTAATATACGAACTGATACATGCCGCTGTCGATCACAAGCTATGGAGAAGCATGATCTCTCACCCCGTCGGCAAGGCACTTGATGATGATGATGATGATGATGATGATGATGATGAATGATGATGATGATGATGATGATTGTGGGGTAGTAAATGTGAATACCAGATGAAATGGTGTCTAGGGAATTAAAAGCCGCGGGTACAAGTATAAGGCTTTTGATCAAGACAGTATTTTTCCTAAACATCTCCAGGAATCGAGTAGTATTGGCTCTATAGATGTAAGAATGAGATATAGGCCGGATAGGCCCCACCCACTCTACAAGATAAACCACCCTCCTGAAGAATATAACAGAGAATAGGTCACTTAACCACATATCTCTATCAAGTTGTATTCTGGCCTTGAAAACATCTGAGATTGTGTGTTGATCGACCTCCCACTGGCTTCTCTGCTTTATTATGATTTAGACAGTAACACATTTATCCACGATAACAAACAGTGTAACACTGATCACGTAGACAATGAAGAACTCTCCTGACGAACATATATCTATTTTATTACCAAAGTCTCTTAACATGAAAGTACGAGACCCTGTCTCCCAAACCAATTACAAAATCTTCTAATCAATACAAATACATGTTCACTGAATTATTTAAATTCTAACTAAGCTATCACCTCCTCCTCTTCTCTCTTCTCTCTCTCTCTCTCTCACCTCCTCCTCAATAACCATATCCACTCAACACTCTGGAGTGTTATTGTATTATACTAAAACCAAACAGATCCTAGATCAGGGATCTGACTGTTGATGGGGTCATTGTTGTAATTCAGTTCTTGAATAAACCCATCCTCCCAATCAGAAGAATGTATACTCACTCCACACTGAGCCTCTCTACAACTGTCTTTATTCTCCAAAAGAAACAGTCCTATGACGACACTTCTACCGTTCTAACTTTTAACTCCTGCACGTACTCTACCGCTGAAATACATGGGCTCATCTCACCATGCACTGACCAAACCTCACAAGGTGCCACTGATAAAAACACTAGGTTCTTTCGATGCTAAACCTGTGATTGTGGATATAAACTCATTGACGTTGTTAAAGTCATTTGGAAGGTAGAACCCGATTGACCAGGCTCCACCCAGTGTTACTGTACAAAGGCTCTCTTGGTGCTGAACACTATGATTGCGACATGAAACAAATGACGTTGATCTCATCAATTGGATGGTGGATAAAGAATCGATGATATTAATAAACCAATCCCTTGGATGGTGGGATCTAAATAACCGACAAATGTAAACGGTCTTGATAAAAATGGTGAGGTTGTTGTTGTGGGGCTTGAATTATGGACCACTCGATCAGCTTACGTCTTGAGAGTAAAATAAGTCTGCACAAAATAGGGATTTCACCCATTGGGATCATTTTCCCTCATTCGGGAAAAGTTGAAGCACTGACTATTGACGAGGTTGTAAAGGTGTCAGTTGAAGAACCTCCAGTAGGCACCGGGCCGATAGGGGTTAGTATTCTTTCATCGTAGATCAAGATACATCCCGATGTCTCTGCACGACATCGCCTGTAGTGGGCCATCACTGGTTCTAGACAGACGTCTGATTTCTTCGACTACACTTGGAATTGATAACTCCGTTCTACAGATCCTCTAATAGTTCGGGCAGCAGGCTCTCTACATCTCTCAGACCTATTTAGTGGGTATATGATGACACCCACAGCACTTGGCCCAGGCAGTATAAAGCATGATGACAAAAGCAAAGGGAGGTAACCCTGACTTGACTTTCTCACAGCTACCAGAAAAATAACAATGGATGAGTTCCCTTTGTCACTGCCTGAGTTGGTTCTAGAAAGGAATGCCAATGTGCAAACGTACTGCTTGACTCCTGGTTTGGACAGCTCGCTCTTCCAAAAGATTTCTATTCCAACAGTATCTGCCAAACGTTTACTGTAAAATTTGTCCATAATTTGACTCAGCCAAGATGTCTTTATTTAGATTTAGCCACGAAGTCCCACGCCCTCATGCCTCAAATGTCTGTAAGATTAAAAAATGACAAGCCGTGAACCTTCTAGCTTAGTATACATTTTCATAAGACTCACAGAGACAACAATTAGACATATAGTCCGAGGACAAACCTCATATCATGAAGGGTGGTATCCCCTGTGGGCCTGTAACGTATGGGTCTATTTGGCGGGAAGGTGGGCCGGTAATCTGAACTCTACCAACCTCACTCTCCTACCTATACAACGAACAGGACATCACAGACACCAAATGGAGATATATTCTCACACATACAAACACTCCTCTATATGGGAGGACAACAATCTGTTATACGAACATGACCGGGGGGGGGGGGGTGTGACTAAGGTCGGGGTTGTGGAAATATTGGCTCCAATGTCTTGTTATTTTGGCAAGTCCCACTGCACGAGTTACGGCAGGTAAAAATGAGTATTTAGGTATGTGAACCGTTCTCATAAATATGATTGAGCCAATGACATACAGAGTCCACCAAAATCCGACAAAAGCAATGGGGTGTCTTATCTAACTGTGTCCCCAGGCTGTCATACACACAAAATATATGTTCCGTCCCTGGCATATTCTGTACACAGATAAAGTAAAGATTCACACACACAATATATATGCGCACCAGAGCTGAATCTTTAACAAAGGCATTATGTAACACCTGAATACTTTACCAAAAGTCCGGTGAAGATAGGCTCTTCCCTAGATGAGAGTGAACCAAAAGTGAAGATAGATTGAACTCTGCAGAAACGGTACAGCATTTACAGAGACATCAAAGTCTTCAAAAGAAGAGAAATCAGTGATCATAGACTGGTAAGGATTGTAAGCAGAGGATTAAGATACTGGGGTATAGACTTTGAAATGGCCAGTTCGAATCTCAGTCTGGCTCTTCTACAGAAGCAATGGTGCAGTAGCAAACTTCACCCAAAATACATACATGACATGTAGTCTTCTTCTCATATCAAACAAAGATTGTATTAACTTTCTAACACAAATCTTATCATTCAAAAAAACATATGTATGCTCACCAATGCAACATAGAGGCAAAAATGATGGCCTACTGGGGCCAATACCCTCTCCCTGAAAAATCACATCTTTCTAGTTGGCTGGCCAAGACTCAAGTGACTATGTCTGGTCCCGCCTGGGAGTTTTACCAAACTATTCCAGTCTATTTCCAGCTACTGGCACATTCTTCGCCTCTATCTGAGCGCTGGCATTCGTTACCATAAAAGGAATTGCCAGTCTCTTATACGTAATATTTCTATTTCCTAGAAAAGGTATTTATAATCTTCTGCAAGCTGGAGCAAACTGGGACATTATGTCACAATGATGATGATGATGATGATGATGATGATGATGATGGTGATGATGATGATATAGCTGCAGTTAAGGAGTAATAACACTGGGCTCTTACCACTTTCGGAGTTGTCACGTCCCTGGCAGTAGTTGGCCTCAAGCTGACACGAATCAGACTCTGGGAGGTAGACCATGGGCGCGGTGTACCTAGTCCCGTTTACATACGTGTACCATCCTAGTGGGCACTGCCTACAGGAGGGACAATCACACACTCGTCACTGGCCCAATCACGGTATTCATACTGGTGATTCTTGAATCACATTATATGTGGTCGTCAATTGTGAACACAATGCGTGCTGGGGGACAATCCAGCAGGTCTTCATTTGTGATATATAGATATCATGGTGTGCTTGAGCAGGCCTAGAGGTTGGTTTGGCTATTTTTAACCCACTTATGCTTCTGACCGAGGAGCATCGGGTTCGTTTGGCACGTCAGGCAGTAGGACTGGCATGTTAACTTCTCGTCCTTGACTTGGGAAGGAAAGCACCAGTAACTCAGAAGTCGGAGTGGGTTCGCCTGTTGGCGAGGAAAACTGGTAATATGGAAAGCTAATCTTCACCAAAATCAGTCCAGTACATTCACTAGTAGTAGCGAATACTAGTAATAGTTGTGGATTACTCACGAATGAAAAGGAAGCGAGCGAACGCAAAACGTTAGCAGATTGTTAACTAACTCAGTGCTAAATAAAAAGTAGGCTGGACCAAACACGGTACGCAATTAAATGAACAAATATTATAATGTTAATTTCCATTCACTGAGCATTGAATTGCTGAAGAAGCTACAAAACATAACAAACAAGACGATGACCCTAGTATGGCGATATATCGCCCTTCTGTACAAATGGGAGGTCACATATGGCGGTCACATTATCCTTCGGCACGAAATCAGATAAACTGCAGTTAGTTGGGCAGTACATCACATATTTATATTATACCCGTTATCTCATGTTTACATTATACCAATTATCTCATGTTTACATTATACCCGTTATCTCATGTTTACATTATACCAATTATCTCATGATTACATTATACCCGTTATCTCATGTTTACATTATACCCGTTATCTCATGTTTACATTATACCAATTATCTCATGTTTACATTATACCCGTTATCTCATGTTTACATTATACCCATTATCTCATGTTTACATTATACCCGTTATCTCATGTTTACATTATACCCGTTATCTCATGTTTACATTATACCCGTTATCTCATGTTTACATTATACCCGTTATCTCATGTTTACATTATACCCGTTATCTCATGTTTACATTATACCCGTTATCTCATGTTTACATTATACCCGTTATCTCATGTTTACATTATACCCTTATCTCATGTTTACATTATACCCGTTATCTCATGTTTACATTATACCCGTTATCTCATGTTTACATTATACCCGTTATCTCATGTTTACATTATACCCATTATCTCATGTTTACATTATACCCGTTATCTCATGTTTACATTATACCCATTATCTCATGTTTACATTATACCCATTATCTCATGTTTACATTATACCCATTATCTCATGTTTACATTATACCCGTTATCACATAGATTCCTACCCCTATCAGGTTTGCCTCAACAACATGTGTTATCCTTGGAAACGTTTACCTTATGCAGTTGATGGAGCTGTTAGAGCATCAGCCTCACACATCAGTCAACCAGGGTTCTATTTACCGCTCAGCTTAGGGAACTGCGTCATGTTTGTATAGACCAATCGGCGCTCTGTTGGTCATGCGGCCGCCTTGGCTTCCAAATAAATTTACTAGTACTCATGTAAGACTGGTTTCAACTAGGATTAACGTACACTTGCAAAATCTCGCACAAACTTTCTGATACAGAACGATGTGGAGAGACTGTTAGGTGGCGGAGTTGTGCATGAACACATCACTGGATGACGATAAACATTTTTTTCGTTGTTCATGCATTTACATTAAAATAGATGGACACCATATGGTAGTTGAGTGTTCTTCATGTTCATGTTTTGACTGATAAGAGGGAAATCATGGATGGCTCAGGTGAACGATACGATCAGACAGGTGTGCCCCTTGGGGAAAGTTCGGTGTTGAGAGGTAGTAGAAGTGCCTGGCAAAGGCTAATGGCCGACGTTTGGTGCAGGAGAGCTTGGCATATGATACCACAACATCTATCTTAAGAATGGAGGTGGAGGCAGTCATTGCGGCTCTCCGCTGGATGGAGAATACGACACACACACACAAATCGTGATTGTAACTGACTCAGAAAGCATGCTGGGTAGGGTGAGGACAGGCAAGCTTCGTGCCGAGTGGCTTGCTTCGCTTCGGAAGTCACGGGTGGAAAGCATCGTCTGGATCTTTTCTCCGGGGCATGCCGGTGCGCTGGGGAATGAACAGGCAGACAGATTGGCTGACTCTGCAAAACTTGGTGGCGTATTGATGCATGATAAGGCAGACGTGGTTGCGGCCTTGTGAGAGCACGTGTACACCACGGAGGAGCAAATGGATCACCATGGTCTGGCAAGAATGCGACAGTGTGGAGTGACGAGGGGATCTGGCCGATGCTAGACACTTAGAGGAAAAGTGAGACGCAAATATAATCAGATTGCTACTGGTACTATTGGGGTTGGAACTCTTCGCTGGTTTCTGAGGATGGGGACGGAGCGCTTATGGGAATGCCCCGAATGCTGTGGTGTCGGTTCTTAAATCAATCAATCAATCAATCAATCAATCAATCAAATGCTTTGTAGCTGTTAGTTCACGGTCCTTGTTCACTTCAACAAGATGCCACACATCTATGTGCAGTGTGCCTGTGTTTGTGTGTTTATGCTTAATGTCTGCCCACTGAGTTTGCTGTTACTGTAATAACTACTGCATCAGGTTACCTTGCAGCAGTAACTTCACACACACACACACACACACACACACACACACACACACACACACACACACACACACACACACACACACACATATATATATGTATATGTATACATAAAATGATCATCATCATCATGTGCCATTCGGCTAGCGTGGGTGGTCATGTTTCGCCAACTCACACTTATCACCTAAGTCTTGGATCAGCTAGGGATGATTGTGACTAACTAACACTGTCACCAGATGGAGAGGAACAAGTGTCAAGAGCTTACATTTTATAAATATATCCGTTTGAGCAGGCGAAATAATACCCGTCCTTACAATCGCTGGAGCACGTCGGGTAGTTGCCATTTGGTTTTCCCGCACAACTGTCGGTGATGCAATGTAAATGGCTGTCCCCTGAAACAACAACAACAACAACAATAACAACAACAGCAACAGCAGCAGCAACAGCAGTAACAGCAGCAACAGCAGCAGCAGCAGCAACAACAACAACAACGCGGTTATTTCTCAACGAAACCAGAAGTTGTTCAGCCGCATCACACAGCTACAAGTTATAGTTGTATACTAGTGAAGTTGATGTTAATTAACGGGGAAGTTCATATTGTATACTAGAGAAGTTGATGTTAATTAACAGGGAAATTCATGTTGTATACAAGAGACGTTGATATTAATTAACATGGACATCCTGATGTTGTATATAACTCAAGTATAATTTTATCTTGCAAAACATCAAGAGGGTATGATGCGTTAGAGCACAAGGATGGCGTATATACGAGGGAAGTCAATAAATAAGTCACAAATGGCTGTAGAAAAATAACTAAATACGATAACAACTTGAAACCAGTTTATTTTTATACATTCATTGTCCCTTTATTTCTCAAAATAATTTCCACCAACATTGATGCACTTGTTCCATCGTTTTGTTGGCCCTCCCAAACCGTCTGCATAGAACTGCGTGCACGGTTTTCTAAACTACGTTTTCACTTCATATTCAACTTTGGCGTCATTAGCGAAATGTCTCCCGTCAAGGTGGGTTTTCAGTGGACCAAAAAGGTGGAAATCGCTAGGGGCTAAGTCGGGGCTGTAAGGTGGATGTTCCAGAACTTCCCACCTTAGCTGATTAATTTTCTTCTTCTCTTAATCAAGCCATATGTGGTTTGGCATAGTCATGAAGAAGCAACACCCCTCTAGTGAGCAGTCCTGGATTAAAAATTTTTCTACCCAGCTATGCACCGCTTTACAGGACAAACATTTGTCAGTATAACCAGAAAGTATTTCCTTATGAAAGTCCTTTGCAGGCAGCCCTTTTTCCCACAGAAAACTAACAACAGCACGTTGCTCTATGGTTGTACACGCCGTAAGCACAGTCGCCATTTAGTTTATGCACTGTGCATGAGTCACCTAGCGCCACCTGACTAACGGGAATATAAAGATCGATGTTGCTGTCACCTAATGACATGTGTAGGAAACACCAACTACATTTACCTGCCATCCCATAGAACTGTGTGACTTACTTATTGACTCGCCCCTGTAACGTAGGCGAAGGTTTGGGTGTATAAAATAAGGAGAAGTTGTTGTTGTTTACATATGGAGAAGTTAATGTTGCATAATATAGTGAGACGTTTATGTTCTATAAAATAGTGAGACGTTATTGTTCTATAACACAAGGAGAAGTTAATGTTGTTTAACATATGGAGAAATTAATATTCTACCACAAAGGAAGACGTTAATGTTCTATAACATTCGCAGAGGTTAGTGTTGTATAACACAGGAAGAAGTTAATGTGCTATAACATAGGGAGAAGTTAATGTTCTATACCATAGAGAGAAGTTAATTTTGTATATCTTAGGGATACTGTAATGTTGTATAATACAGGGTTAAGTTAATGTTCTTTAACATAGGGAGAAGTCACTGTTGCATAACACGGGGAGAATATAATATTGAATAACACACACAGGGAAAATACAGGGAGAAGTTAATGTTGTATAACACAGAGAGAAGTCACTGTTGTATAACACTGGGAGAATTACTGTTGTATAACACAGGGAGAAGTTAATGTTGTATAACACAGAGAGAAGTTAATGTTGTATAACACAGGAAGAAGTTAATGTTGTATAACACAGGAAGAAGTTAATATTGTATAACACAGGGAGAAGTTAATGTTGTATAACATAGGGAGAAGTTAGTGTTTTATAACAAAGATAAAGATTGATGCTGTACAACAAAAAGAGAAGCTGACGTTTCATGCTGATGTCACAGCAATGCAGATGATGATTTACAACAATAATATGCAAACTCAAAGCCTTCAGACACACAAATTATATGTCTACACCCATCAATCAGTGTTTGTATACAGACACTCATCTATGTACATGCATCGATCAATGTTTGTATGCAAACATTTCATCTATCTGCATCCACCAATCAATGTGTGTAAACAGACACGTCATCTATCTACACCCATCAATCAATGTTTGTATACAGACACGTCATTTATCTACATCCATCAATCAATGTTTGTATACAGACACGTCATCTATCTACATCCATCAATCTTACAATGTTTGTATACAGAAACCTATTCTATCTACAAATATAAAACAATGTTTGTATACAGACACGTCATGTATATACTTCCTTCAATCAGAGTTTGTATACAGACACGTCATCTATCTACATCCATCAATCAATGTTTGTATTCGGGCACGTCATCTATCTACATCCATTAATCATACAATGTTTGTATGCAAACACGTCATCTATCTATACCCATGAATCAGTCTCTGTATACAGGCACGTCATCTATCAACATCCATCAATCATACAATGTTTGTATACAGTCACAACATCTGTCTACACCCATCAATCGATCTATGTTTAGTGACACTTCTTATATTTGAATAGTAATTGTAACAATCTACATTACTGCATTCAGGACATCCCTGCACATTGTACGTCTCCCTCCATTCACAAGCGTCAGTTAATGTACACAGACTTGCCGTCTATCAACTCATTACAACACTAGAATATATGTATACAGAAACACTTGTATGTAATTATTGGAATCAATGTACACAGACTTGCCGTCTATCAACTCATTACAACACTAGAATATATGTATACAGAAACACTTGTATGTAATTATTGGAATCAATGTACACAGACTTGCCGTCTATCAACTCATTACAACACTAGAATATATGTATACAGAAACACTTGTATGTAATTATTGGAATCAATGTACACAGACTTGCCGTCTATCAACTCATTACAACACTAGAATATATGTATACAGAAACACTTGTATGTAATTATTGGAATCAATGTACACAGACCTGCCGTCTATCATCTCATTACAACACTAGAATATATGTATACAGAAACTCTTGTTTGTAATTATTGGAATCAATGTACACAGACCTGCCGTCTATCATCTCATTACAACACTAGAATATATGTATACAGAAACACTTGTATTTAATTATTGGAATCAATGTACACAGACGTGCCGTCTATCATCTCATTACAACACTAGAATATATGTATACAGAAACTCTTGTTTGTAATTATTGGAATCAATGTACACAGACCTGCCGTCTATCATCTCATTACAACACTAGAATATATGTATACAGAAACACTTGTATTTAATTATTGGAATCAATGTACACAGACCTGCCGTCTATCATCTCATTACAACACTAGAATATATGTATACAGAAACACTTGTATGTAATTATTGGAATCAATGTACACAGACTTGCCATATATCATCTCATTACAACACTAGAATATATGTATACAGAAACACTTGTATGTAATTATTGGAATCAACGTATGCATACACACACTTCTTATACATTGTCCCTGCTGTTATTCAGTTTGTATGGGAATCTAATTTTAAAATCAATATCTCAGCGTTCATATGAGGTACGATTTAGAAGCAGGCCGCCGTGCGTTGGTTTGAATACAGTGGTATGAGTTCCGGCAGTTCAGAAAGCAATGGCGAACTATTGAACGTAAATTTGCCCAGGAATCACAAACAGCCTAACATGCTGGGGTTAGCTGCTACGTTCTGTAAAGGATACGCAACTAACTTAACACATATCTATAGCAAACGTGATACAAGACAGGACTTATCTTACGTTTGGACCTGTGTCTTGTCTGCAGGTCACTGTCTGCTTCCATGACCCCGTCATCCACTGTCTTTGTGGTTGTCAAAGAAGGCAATAAACACAAAGCCACGAACACAGCCCTCAGGAGGGTACAGACGCTTGTGCATTTCATTATTCGTAGCAGCAGTTGTGATGCGTCGAGGTCTTGTCAGTCTGGCCTTACAACAACACATGGACATGGATGTTTCAACCAGCTTTTGCATTTCCCAACAATAAACAGAATGACATGTCTCAGAAAATTCTAAATATAAATCAAGTGAGATATTTCAATCAAAATTCACAAATATTCTAAACATAAATCGAGTGAGATATTTAAATCAAAATTCATGATATTCATAAAAATTCTAAATATAAATCGAGTGAGATGGTTCAATCAAAATTCATTAATATCCTAAATATAAATCGAGTGAGATATTTCAATCAAAATTCATTAATATCCTAAATATAAATCGAGTGAGATATTTCAATCAAAATTCATGAATAGTCTAAATATAAATCCAGTGAGATATTTCAATCAAAATTCATGACTGCTCTAAATATTAATCAAGTGAGATATTTCAATCAAAATTAATAAATATTATAAATATAAATCGAGTGAGATATTTCAATCAACATTCATAAATATTATAAATATAAATCGAGTGAGATATTTCAATCAAAACTCACAAATATTCTAAATAATTCGAATTGAGTTTAGCTGAGCCAAAAAATGACATCACAGCAATCGAGACATTCCCATCAGAGTCTCAATATTAGTAGTGCCAGTTTGAGTCTGATGATGTGTCCGTCTGGCCTTTACTCCTGGCCATGATGGTGGTGTCTATTCTAGTCTAGCCACTATTACTGTGGCTGTGATATACAATATATAGTGTGTACTACAGACTAGCGTTAAGCCACTGTTACTGTGGCTGTGATATACAATATATAGTGTGTACTACAGACTAGCGTCAAGCCACTCTTACTGTGGCTGTGATATACAATATATAGTGTGTACTACACACTAGCGTCAAGCCACTGTTACTGTGGCTGTGATATACAATATATAGTGTGTACTACACACTAGCGTCAAGCCACTGTTACTGTGGCTGTGATATACAATATATAGTGTGTACTACAGACTAGCGTCAAGCCACTGTTACTGTGGCTGTGATATACAATATATAGTGTGTACTACAGACTAGCGTCAGGCCACTGTTACTGTGGCTGTGATATATAGTGTGAAATGAAGAAATCAGGACTAAAGTGGGGGTTATAGCAGCACTAGATTTTATTAGAAAGCAGCAAGTCAAATGGTTTGGCTATGCAAGTAGGTCACCTGTCAACAGCATATGATGTACAGACCAGATGGAAGCAGAGGAAGAGGTCGACCACGTAAACGTTGGACGGAGGAAATAGCAGAGTCCATGGGAATATCGATATATGAAGCCCATAATCGGGCACTCTCACGATGTTAATACTTCACATCGACACCGCAAGATACAAGAGGAACATGATGAGATGAGATGAGTGTGTACTACAGACTAGCGTCTTATCACTGTGTTACAACGCCTGTGATATACAATATATAGTGCGTTCTACAGACTAGCGTCTAATCACTGTGTTACAACGGCTGTGATATACAATATATAGTGTGTACTACAGACTAGCGTCTGTCTAGTCACTGTGTTACCGCGGCTGTAATATACAATTTATTGTGAGTACTACAGACTAGCGTCTAATAACTGTGTTGCCGTGGCTGTGATATACAATATATAGTTTGTTCTAATGCGTTAATGATCTACTGTAAACTATACATTTAGCGGAATGTACACAAGTCTTAGTGATTTCAGAAATGGTGTATGTACACACGTGTTAGTGATGTCATAAATGTTGTATATACACGCGTGCTAGTGATTTTAGTAATATTGTTTATACACAAGTTTTAGTGATCCTATAAATGTTGTATGTACACACGTGTATAGTCAGACTTCAGGTATTGTTGATATTGTTGTCCCGCTTCCTGCCCTCAGTCTCATCCAAGTGTGAGCAAGTGTTCCCATTAGATAAACCTCGACCAGGGAGCCGACTTCTGAAAGCCCGCCTTTATTTGCCCATTGATCAGACGTTACACAACTTCAGCCAATTGAGCTGTGCAATATTCACCTCCACATTTGACATACAGAAACTGGACAAGTTAGACAATCCGAGGTTCAGTTCATACACGCCGCCATATTTCCAACCTGGTACATCAGTAGAGTAGACCTGGTCACTTCATACATTGTCTTTTGTTTTTGCGATCGATTGCTTTGAACTAAAGTGTAGTCCATACACACTACTTCTAATAGCACTGGACTGAATTTTGCGTGTGGGTGAGCTTTCTCTATTGACAATGTCCCTCGCTATCAGACGTACCCACTCCGACTTCAGAGGTACTTGTAATTTACGTTTCCAAGGCAAGGAATAGAAGTAATCATTGTAGCTCAACAGTCTTGTGTACAGTTTGAACCCCTTACCTCGGCATCAGCACACATGATGTTTAAGAACACCAACATAGGCAGGCCTACACACATGGCGGATACACCACCCCAGGGCCACTCCCAGCCACTTGCTGTGTTGTGAGCTGAATCACGGACCAGTAACGTCCCCTTCTGCACGCCTGAAGTCGCACTGGACATATGGTGGTAGGCTCATACTTGTGTTGACCAGGCGGCACTTGGTGGCTGATGTAGTCACTATCCCCCCGTCCGTCTTTACTTCCCAAGGCATATCTTGGTAGCTATGTGAGGCTGAGTGGAGCTGGGGAAGGGAGCCGCGCTGTTGGAGTGTCTAGACGCTGACTTCCGGGCCGATAGATATGGTTTCGGACCACATCAAACGGACCTGGGCTCCCAGGTGGACCCAGTCTACAGTGTGTATCCGGAAATGTCTGGGGAGGTAAAAGCCACTGCAGTGACACTGACCACGTGAGCCACTGAGTGTCCAGTGGTCTATGAAAGCATGGGTCCGGCACCATATGTCCAACACGCTTAACAGCGTGTAAAGGGGTCGTCTAATGATTTTACCAGCAGGCAGCTCAGATTAGTTGTGACCATCTTATAGTGGATTCAACCCATGACCTCCAGGCCGATAGGAGAGCGACTACCACTCCACTAGCCAAGTTACCAGATAATATATGGTCTGCCATAAACCCGACAGCCCGGACCACATGATTACTGCCGTATTTCATGTCTTTGTCTAGTAGGTCATTAAACGTGGGGACGTGTGTGTCCAGGCGCAGGAATCACCACATAAAATATCGAGCAATCAATCTGTAGAGGTGTTATAAAACCACCAGGTGTCTTTGCCGTTGGGGTAATGCTTCATGTTCTGTAAGTGTCCAAGCATCTGTGCCTGGATCACGTGGAGGAGGCGACAAGGGAGGGGGAGGGTTATATCATATATGGCAGCTTCTCGAATGACAAACCTGCTGGGTTGAAAGGGGCAATGTCTCGGCACATTGGGTCCATAGTGATGGGTTGAGAGGGGCGATGTCACGGCACACGGGGTCCATATTGATGGGTTGAGAGGGGTGATGTCACGGCACACGGGGTCCATATTGATGGGTTGAGAGGGGCTGATGTCACGGCACACGGGGTCCATACTGATGGGTTGAGAGGTGCTATGTCTCGGCACACTGAATGTGTTCGTCTTTACTTTGTCCTATTGCTCAACAATGTAATATACAAGTAAATGGGCATATTCTTAAACAAGTGAATCGGTACAACTATCTCGGAACAGTCATAACATCTGATGGGAGATGCCTTGAAGAGATTAGAACAAGAATCGCCATGGCGAAGGTAGCCTTTTGCAAGATGAAAAATTTACTGACCAATAAAAAGATATCAACTGAAACGAGAAAAAGAGTGTTGAAGTGCTAGTTATAAACTGCACTTTTGTATGGATGTGAAACGTGGACAATGAGCAGACAAGCTGAAAAACATCTGATGGCTGTGGAAATGTGGTTTCTGAGGAAAATGCAAAGAATACCATGGACAGACAGAAAAACCAATGAACAAGTCCTACAAGAAACAAATGAAGATCGTAAACTGATTAGAGACATTAGACGTAGACAGCCAAACTGTTTTGGGCTTGTTATGAGTAGAAATGAATTACAGAACGTGGTGAAAACTGGCAAGATCGAAGGGAAGAGACCAAGGGGAAGACCAAGAATTAAATACCTGGATGGCTTGGCCACATGGCATAGTCGAGACAGAAACACGGAGCTGATCCACGAATCTGGTGATCGAGTGAGATTGCAGAACATGACCGCCCACGCTTATCGGCATGGCACATGATGGACGATGGATGGATTGCTTAACTCATTGAGTGCTCACCTTTATTCTCAGCCTCATTGCTCCCATCATAGTGTGATGACCTCTAATATGAGCCTCATAGCTCCACCCATCGTGTGCTCACATATACCCTCAGCCTCATAGCTCACCCATCGTGTGCTCACATATACCCTCAGCCTCATAGCTCCACCCATCGTGTACTCAGATATACCCTCAGCCTCATAGCTCCACCCATCGTGTGCTCACATATACCCTCAGCCTCATAGCTCCACCCATCGTGTGCTCACATATACCCTCAGCCTCATAGCTCCACCCATCGTGTGCTCACATATACCCTCAGCCTCATAGCTCCACCCATCGTGTGCTCACATATACCCACAGCCTCATAGCTCCACCCTTCGTGTGCTCACATATACCTACAGCCTCATAGCTCCACCCATTCTAGAAACAACGTAATCTTGAAATAGTCACAATATGTTGTATATAACAGCCTACAGAGTTTCTAGTTTCTAGTTTAGTCGACAGATCAACGTCACGGCACACGGGTGTAACCAATAAGTGCCCCGTTGTGCTCTTAACTCAAATCTGAGCCTGGAGAATTTCAGCGCACGAACTCTGTAGCACCGGCGAGGATCCTGAAATACTTTGGGTAGATGTTTTAACTCGAAATTTTGCCCGGGCAGAGCTCTAAGGTACTATTTGTAGATTTCCAACCGCCAAGAGATTTTGTACGTGCGCAACAATACACACGAGCGTCCAATCTCCCTATCCAGAGACCAGGATAAATTGTGTTACTAGAAGTCTACGTGAAAAAAATCCCGGCCTTCACCGAGGCTTGAACCCAGGACCTCCAGCACTCGAGTTGGACACCATACTTCGAGACCACTCAGCCCCTCAGTCTACAGAGTTGTTATTTTCTGCAGGGGAGATGGCCGTATAGCTGGGTAAATTGATAACTCGACTGGACAATCAGACATCACAGATCAACTCTCTGATAACTCGACTGGACAATCAGACATCACAGATCAACTCTCCGATAACCAGACTGGACAATCAAATATCACAGATCAACTCTCCGATAACTCGACTGGACAATCAGACATCACAGATCAACTCTCTGATAACTCGACTGGACAATCAGACATCACAGATCAACTCTCCGATAACCAGACTGGACAATCAAATATCACAGATCAACTCTCCGATAACTCGACTGGACAATCAGACATCACAGATCAACTCTCCGATAACACGACTGGACAATCAGACATCACAGAACAACTCTCCGATAACTCGACTGGACAATCAGACATAACAGATCAACTCTCTGATAACTCGACAGGACAACCAGAAGTCGGAGATAGGTCAACTCACACGGCAAGTGGACATCTGTTCCGATCAAGTGAGGAAACAAACAGCAAGTATACACCTCTGTCCCTGGCCTAGGGGTTAACATCTTTCTCCGTAATCCCGTATATTCTCGCGAGTAATGTAACCTGCGCGAGAATCGGTAGCGGTTCTCGCCGCGTTGGTAATTTACAGGGTATGTGAGCCGGCGGCTCAGAAAGCAATGGCAAACTATTGAGCGTAATCTTGCCTGGCACATCAACAGCAGCTGAAAAATGCTTATATTGACTGCAACATCCTGTAAGGGATATGCAAAAAAAAAAAAAAAAAATGAGTGAATGATGTGGTGGGAATGTCTTGATAATGCTGTGGCTATGAATGAAGTGAATGACAATGAAGTTGGCTAGGATGATGTAGTGAGTATAATACAAGGAAAAACTGTTACGATAATTTTGTAGAAAGAAGGATGTAGTGAGAATTTTGTAGTAAGAATGTTGTAGTAGGAATGAATTAAAGATACTCCTTAGTAAGAATGGTGTACTAGAAATGAATTAAAGATATTGATGAAGTGAGAATGTTGAAGTAAGAATGATTTAAAGAGAATTATCCAGTGTGAACAGTGTAGTGTAATCGACGCAGTGTGTACTTGCAGGTGTCAATGATGTAGTGTGAATAATGTAGTCTGAACAATATATATATATATATATATATATATATATATATATATATATATATATATATATATATATATATATATATATATATATATATATATATATATATAAAGAGAGAGAAAGAGAGGAAAGAGAGAGAGAGAGAGAGAGAGAGAGAGAGAGAGAGAGAGAGAGAGAGAGAGAGAGAGAGAGAGAGAGAGAGAGAGAGAGAGAGAGAGAGAGAGAGAGAGAGAGAGAGAGAGAGAGAGAGAATATTCATCAAATTTGAATGAAATATCTCACTCGATTTATATGTAGAATATTCAGGAATTTTGATTGAAATATCTCACTCGATTTATATTTAGAATGTTCTGAAACATGTCATTCTGTTTATTGTTGGGAAATGCAAACCCTGGTTTAAACATCTCTGTCCATGTGTTATTGTAAGGCCAGGCCGACAAGACCACGACGCGGCACATCTGGTGCTACCAATAATGAAACCAACAAGCGTCTGTCTCCTCCTGGAGGCTGTGTTCCTGGCTTTGTGTTTATTGCCTTCTGTGACAACCACAAAAACCGTGGATAGCGGGTTCCTGCACGCAGACAAGTGACCTGCAGACAAGACACAAGTCCAGGCGTAAGATAAGTCCTGTCTTGTATCACGTTTGCTATAGATATCTGTTAAGTTCATTACATATCTTTTATAAGACGTTGCAGTCAACCCCAGCAATTTTGTCTGTTTGTGGTTTCTCGGCAATTTTGCGTTCCAGTAGTTTGTCATTGTTTTCTGATCTACCGGAACTCACAACATTGTATGTACACCAACGCAAGGCGGTCTGCTGCCAAATCTTACAGCTATTCTTACGCTGAACTATTGATTTTAGAAGTAAATTTAAAAATGACTGCAGAGACTATATAGAAGAAGTGTGTGTATGTATACGTAGATTCCAATAAGTAGATACAAGTGTTTCTGTATACAGTCATTGATTGATTGATGTAGATAGCTGACGTGTCTGTATACCAATATTGATTGATGTATGTAGATAGATGACGTGTCTGTATCAAAACATTGATTGATAGATGTAGATAGATGACGTGTCTGTATACTAACATTGTTTGGTGAATGTAGATAAATGACGTGCATGTATACAACCATGGATTGATGTATGTAGATATATGACATGTCTGTATACAAACATTGATTGATGTATGTAGATATATGACGTGTCTGCATACAAACATTCATTGATGAGCGCAGATAGACGACGTGTGTGTATACAAACGTTCATTGATGGATGCAGATAGATGACGTGTCTGTATACAAACATTGATTGATGGATGTAGATAGATGACGTGTCTGTATACAAACATTCATTGATGGGCGCAGATAGACGACGTGTGTGTATACAAACGTTCATTGATGGATGCAGATAGATGACGTGTCTGTATACAAACATTGATTGATGGATGTAGATAGATGACATGTCTGTCTACAAACATTGATTGATGGATGTAGATAAATGTCGTGTCTGTATACCCATATTGATTAATATATGTAGATAGACGACGTGTCTGTATGGCAACATTGATTGATGTATGTAGATCGATGACGTGTCTGTATACTAACATTGATTGATGGATGTAGATAAATGACGTATCTGAATACCAGCATTGACTGATGGATGTAGATAGATGATGTGTCTGTATACGGTCTTTGTTTGATGGGTGTAGATAGATGACGTGTCTGTATATAGTCGTTGATTGATGTGTGTAGATAGATGACGTGTCTGTATACAGTGGTTGATTGATGGGTGTAGGTAGATGACGTGTCTGTATACAGACGTTGATTGATGAGTGTAGATAGATGACGTGACTGTATACAGTGGTTGATTGATGGGTGTAAATAGATGACGTGACTGTATTGTTTGATGGGTGTAGATAGATGACGTGTCTGTATACAATCGTTGATTGATGGGTATAGATATATGACGTGTCTGTATACAGTAGGTGATTGATGGGTGTAGATAGATGACGTGTCTGTATACAGACGTTGATTGATGGGTGTAGATAGATGACGTGACTGTATACAGTGGTTGATTTATGGGTGTGGATAGATGACGTGTCTGTATACAGTGGTTGATTGATGGGTGTAGATAGATGACGTGTCTGTATACAGTGGTTGATTGATGGGTGTAGATAGATGACGTGTCTGTATACAGTGGTTGATTGATGGGTGTAGATAGATGACGTGTCTGTATACAGACGTTGATTGATGGGTGTAGATAGATGACGTGTCTGTATACAGTGGTTGATTGATGGGTGTAGATAGATGACGTGACTGTATACAGTGGTTGATTGATGAGTGTAGATAGATGACGTGTCTGTATACAGACGTTGATTGATGAGAGTAGATAGATGACGTGTCTGTATACAGACGTTGATTGATGAGTGTAGATAGATGACGTGTCTGTAAACAGTAGGTGATTGATGGGTGTAAATAGATGACGTGACTGTATTGTTTGATGGGTGTAGATAGATGACGTGTCTGTATACAATCGTTGATTGATGGTGTGTAGATAGATGACGTGTCTGTATACAGTGGTTGTTGAAGGATGTAGATAGATGACGTGTCTGTATACAGTCGTTGATTGATGAGTGTGATATATGAAACGGGTCTGTATAAAACGTGATTGAGGGTGTAAGAACATATGACGTTTGTATGATATACAGTGGTTGATTGAAGGGTGTAGATAAGATGAAGTGTCTGATACAGTGGTGATTATGGATGTAGATTTTAGATTACGTGTCTGTATACAGGTTTGATTGATGGTGTAGATAGATGACCGTGTCTGTATTACTAGGGGTGATTGAAGAAAACGTGTAGATATAGGACGTGTCTGTATAGAGGACGTGATTGATGGTGGGTAAGATAGATGACGTAGTGTATAAAGACATTGAGTAATGCTACATTATTGTTGTAGATCATTACTGGCATTGCTCTAACCATCAGAACTCTATGTGTTGTACAACATCACTCTTTCACTTACTTAAAAAATTTAAACCTGTCCCCTATGATACAACATTAACTTTTCCCTATTGTCTACAATATTAACTTCTGCCTATGTATAGAACATTAACTTCTCTTATGTTTATAGGAACATTAACGTCTCTTATGTCTAGGAATATGATCTTTCCCTATGTTTATGAACATAAACATACTCCTATATTATAAAGATAACTTCCTTGCCTATTCTATAGAAATTAACATCTCCTATATTATAAAGATTAACTTCTCCCTTTGTTATCGAACATTAACTTCTCCCTGTTATAGAACATTAAATTCTCCCTGTAAGAGAACATTAATTTCCCGCTGTTATAGAACATTATCTGTACCCTGTTATAGAACATTAACTTCTCTCTATGTTATAGAACATTAAATTATCTCTGTGAGAGAACATTAATTTTCCCCTGTTATAGAACAATATCTGTACCCTGTTATAGAATATTATCTTCTCCCTATGTTATAGAACAGTAACTTCTCCCTATTTTATAGAACAATAATGTATCCTTATGTTATAGAACATTATCTTCTCACTATGTTATAGAACATTAACGTACCCCTATGTTACAGAACATTAACGTCTCCCTGTACTATAGAACATTAACTTCCCCCTATGTTATAGAACAGTAAGTTATCACTATTGTATACAACATTAACTCCTCCATATGTAAATAACATCAACTTCTCCTGGTCTTATACACCCATACATTCGCTTACGTTATGTACAACATTAAATTATACATGTGGTCTGAAGCATCATATCCTCTTAATGTTATACAACATCAACTTCTACTTGAGTTATATACAACAGCATGTTCTCCCTATTAATTAATATCAACTTCTCTAGTAGTCAACTACAGCTTGTGGCTGTTTGATGTGGTTGAACAATTTCTGGATGAGTTCATAGATGCCCGTGTTGTTGTTGCTATTGTTGTTGTTTCTGTTATTGTTGTTGTTGTTTCAGGGGACAGCATTTTACATTGCGTCACCAACAGTTGTGCGGGGAAACCAAATGGCAACTACCCGACGTGCTCCAGCAATTGTAGGGACGGGTATTATTTTGCCTGCTCAAACGGATATATTTATAAAATGTAAGCTTCTGACACTTGTTCCTCTCCATTTGGTAACAGTGTTAGTTAGTCACAATCATCCCAGCTGATCCAAGACTTTGGTGATATGGTGATATGTGTCATGATAAAGATGATCGTTAGGTGTGTGTACATGTGTGTGTGAGAGTCTATCTATCTATCTATCTATCTATCTATCTATCTATCTATCTATCTATCTATCTATCTATCTATCTATCTATCTATCTATCTATCTATCTATCTATCTATCTATCTATCTATCTATCTATCTATCTATCTATCTATCTATCTATCTATCTATCTATCTATCTATCTATCTATCTATCTATCTATCTATCTATCTATCTATCTATCTATCTATCTATCTATCTATCTATCTATCTATCTATCTATCTATCTATCTATCTATCTATCTATCTATCTATCTATCTATCTATCTATCTATCTATCTATCTATCTATCTATCTATCTATCTATCTATCTATCTATCTATCTATCTATCTATCTATCTATCTATCTATCTATCTATCTATCTATCTATCTATCTATCTATCTATCTATCTATCTATCTATCTATCTATCTATCTATCTATCTATCTATCTATCTATCTATCTATCTATCTATCTATCTATCTATCTATCTATCTATCTATCTATCTATCTATCTATCTATCTATCTATCTATCTATCTATCTATCTATCTATCTATCTATCTATCTATCTATCTATCTATCTATCTATCTATCTATCTATCTATCTATCTATCTATCTATCTATCTATCTATCTATCTATCTATCTATCTATCTATCTATCTATCTATCTATCTATCTATCTATCTATCTATCTATCTATCTATCTATCTATCTATCTATCTATCTATCTATCTATCTATCTATCTATCTATCTATCTATCTATCTATCTATCTATCTATCTATCTATCTATCTATCTATCTATCTATCTATCTATCTATCTATCTATCTATCTATCTATCTATCTATCTATCTATCTATCTATCTATCTATCTATCTATCTATCTATCTATCTATCTATCTATCTATCTATCTATCTATCTATCTATCTATCTATCTATCTATCTATCTATCTATCTATCTATCTATCTATCTATCTATCTATCTATCTATCTATCTATCTATCTATCTATCTATCTATCTATCTATCTAATCTATCTATCTATCTATCTATCTATCTATCTATCTATCTATCTATCTATCTATCTATCTATCTATCTATCTATCTATCTATCTATCTATCTATCTATCTATCTATCTATCTATCTATCTATCTATCTATCTATCTATCTATCTATCTATCTATCTATCTATCTATCTATCTATCTATCTATCTATCTATCTATCTATCTATCTATCTATCTATCTATCTATCTATCTATCTATCTATCTATCTATCTATCTATCTATCTATCTATCTATCTATCTATCTATCTATCTATCTATCTATCTATCTATCTATCTATCTATCTATCTATCTATCTATCTATCTATCTATCTATCTATCTATCTATCTATCTATCTATCTATCTATCTATCTATCTATCTATCTATCTATCTATCTATCTATCTATCTATCTATCTATCTATCTATCTATCTATCTATCTATCTATCTATCTATCTATCTATCTATCTATCTATCTATCTATCTATCTATCTATCTATCTATCTATCTATCTATCTATCTATCTATCTATCTATCTATCTATCTATCTATCTATCTATCTATCTATCTATCTATCTATCTATCTATCTATCTATCTATCTATCTATCTATCTATCTATCTATCTATCTATCTATCTATCTATCTATCTATCTATCTATCTATCTATCTATCTATCTATCTATCTATCTATCTATCTATCTATCTATCTATCTATCTATCTATCTATCTATCTATCTATCTATCTATCTATCTATCTATCTATCTATCTATCTATCTATCTATCTATCTATCTATCTATCTATCTATCTATCATCATCGTCAAGTGCCCTGCCAGCTGGCGTAGGCGTTCATGGCTCTCCACAAATCTCGGTCTTTAGTGTTCAGGATCAATTCTGCCGATGATATTCCTCCATGCCACCGTCTCAATCCGTCAAGCATAATTTCTCTTGGTCTTCCTTTGCCTCTCTTCCCCTCGATCTTTCCAGTTGTCACGATGTTCTCCAATGCCTCTCTTCTCATCACATGACCAAAGAAAGCTGTTTGTCTCATTACTATTGTTGTATATTGTGTTCTAGTTTAATAAGCCTCTTTCAGGCACTCCTTATTAGTTAGTCTAGCAATTGAAGGAATTCGCAACATTCGTCTCAAAAACCACATCTCTGTTGCTTCTAAGTTCTTCCTAATTTGTTCATTTACATTCCAAGATTCGCTGCCATACAGTAAAACTGGTTCTATATAGCATTTCAACACTCTCTTTCTTACATTCAGTTGATAGTGACTTATTGATAAGATACTCTCCATTTTCTGAAATGCGGCTTTTGCTTGCCCTATTCTGCTCTTTATCTCTTTTGTACATCTTCCATCTGATGTTATAAGTGCCCCTAGGTACTTAAAATTATCCACTTGGTTAAGAATTTCCCCTTCTATTTCTATTTCACATTTTGGTGTCACCATTTTCTTTGATATCACCATTGTTACTGTTTTCTTGATATTCAGAGTCCTATCTGTGCACTCTCTGTTACTACAGTGTCCAACAATTGTTGTAGGTCTGTTGCATTTTCCGCCACCAATACTGTGTCATCAGCATAGCGTATATTGTTTATATTATAACTTCCGATTAGTATTCCTGGCTTCTCTTTGATCTCTCTCATTATTACTTCACTACAGAGGGAGAAGAGATCCGGTGACAAGATACACCTCTGTCGTACTTCTAGCTTTATCTGTTCGTAACTACCCTCTTTATTTCCCATTTTAATTGTTGCTACTTGGATCCAGTAAATATTCTTTATTATTCTGAAATCTTTCCCATCAACGTTGATATCTTCTAACATTTTAATCAGTTCATCATGTTTGACTTTATCAAATACTTTAGTATAATCAATGAAACACAAATATATGTCTTTCTGCGTCTCTATTGACCTTGCTATTAGTGTTCGTAATATATATATATCATATATATATATTTAATTTTTTGTACCCTTTCCTTCCACAAAACCATACTGTTCTTCACTAATTTCCACTATTATTTTCTTTCTTGTTCTTCTCATTATAAATCTGAGTAGAAGCTAAGTGGCATGGTTTATGAGGTTAATTGTACGAAAATCCTCGCATTCAATTGCTCCTGGTCTTTTTGGTACAGCTATAAGTACATATTTCAGCATACCGCTCGGTAAATATCCAAAAAATATGAATACAATTTGGTGGAACTGCGGTAAAGCTGTGAAAATGTAAAAAATATGAAATGACACAAAGTAGTGCAGCTTTACATAACAGAATTACGACACATACAGGACGTTGTGTCGATTAGCCTCCATCAGCAAACAAACACATACACAAAACACAACATGTAGTCATAGAGATCTCCTGCGACTACATTAAGACGTGACGACAGAAAGAGAAGAATAAAAAGATAAAAATATGAAAGCAATGAAGAGAAAATAAAAATTGCAAAAAATTTTCCTACTTACCTCAGAATTCCGAGCTGTGTATATCCCCGAATGTCACCGTTGTCTCTTTTATACCCAACCGATGAAGTGGGATGTTGGATGATGACGGGGTTGTGGGTGTAACGGTTCAGTGAGCATCCCAGGTACTGGAGTGGAAGTGGTACATTGGAAGAGGGGAGGGGGTGGGGGAGCGGAGGCAGGAAGGTAGGTCGGAAACCTGTGACATTTGTCTGAGGATGGCATCTGAGGAATCCAAGTGGATGTATATACAAAGCATGAGTGGGTGCCAGTGAGTGGGTTGCCCCTAGTGGACAAATATTGAAGAGCAATAAGGAAGATAAAAGAGGTAAATATCCACTGCTGTAAATATCATTCAACATTTTGGTTAATATATCTACTCCAAATTCTCCTAATACTTCTAATTCATGTATTGTGATTTCATCTGGCCCAGCTGTTTTTCCTTTCTTCATATGTTTTATAGCGTCAGCGACTTCTTCTGTTAGAATAGTTGGGCCCAGTGTTGCCATTTTGACGCTTTTCGCACCAAATTTAGTGCTTTTTTAAAGTCATTTAGTGCCAAAATATTGTATTTAGCGCGGCCGCGCGAATTTTGTGCGTCACAATTTATTTTTTTTTTGGGGGGGGGGGGGGGGGTGCATTTTGGGTTTTTTTTTTTTTTTGGTGGGTAAAATTACTTTTAAAATCATTTTGGGAACGCTAAAAATCCGAATTTGAACTGAAACGAGGGAGTAAAACAGTCTTAGTACATTACCGCGAAATATTCACGTAATTTAAGTCCCTTTAATATGATTTAGTTGAAGTGAGTGACTGCAACGCGCAGGCAATATTCAATGTGTTAAAAGATTGCTTAAACAAGAATGGACTTGAGTTGCAAAGACTAGTTGCACTCGGCACTGACTGCATCTGTCATGACAGGTGTAAACAATGGAGTATATACAAAATTAAAATCCGTAGTTCCTCATCTGGTACTAATTAGGTGTGTATGTCATTCCCTTCAGCTGGCAGTATCACAGGTTGCAGCTGCTTGTCTGCCCAGGAACATAGAGTTCATGATTAGAGAAACATATAACTGGTTTTCTCACTCAAGTCTTCGTCAAGCAAAGTACAGGGAGCTTTTTGCTTCAATAAATGATGGACAACATCCGCTGAAGGTTGTTCAATGAAGCCAGACACGATGGATGTCCATTCAATCTGCCATTGTCAGAATATTGCAGCAGTGGGTCGAGCTAAGAACTCATTTTGATATAGCAAGACTCAACGAGCGCTGTTATACAGTAGAACTTCTAAATTCTATGTTTAGCGGCATGAAAAACTATGTGTATCTCATATTTCTCAAGCATATTTTTGGAGAAGTTCAAAGTGTGAATAAGAAATTCGAAGCAGATATACAGGATCAAACAAAATTACTCAGCGATCTTGTCCAACTCACTGATTATATCAGTTCAAAGATTGCTATTCCTGGGAAAAGAATAACAGAAAGTGATGTTATTCAAGATTATTTAGATCCAAATCTCAATCTAGATTATGAGTTTGAGAAAGAAATAGCAGGCTACCAGTTTCCTGATGATAAAGAAATTCGTGGAAGGT